>VZTY01001476.1:0-18189 GCA_013400935.1 Turnix velox
TCTATGATTCTATGAACAGAGATAC
The DNA here is from genome assembly GCA_013400935.1 of Turnix velox. Lineage (NCBI taxonomy): Eukaryota > Metazoa > Chordata > Aves > Charadriiformes > Turnicidae > Turnix > Turnix velox. Next base: position 26 of record VZTY01001476.1, read on the forward strand.
TGGTATTACTTGGGTCAATCTCCTGCAGCCTGTGCTTTTAGATTTCTGTGAAACTTGATTTGTTTGCCTGCTTTTCTTCAAGTCTGGGTGCTACATTTGCTTGTGGGCTTAGATGCTTGGATTGAACTGAAGGGATTAGCAGTGGGATGTAAGGGCTTTTCTATCTGGGTCAGATTGGATTTAGCCCTGACTGAAAATGACACCGGTTGTTGAATATCCTGGATCTGATGTACAGTGGCCAGATTCATGGCAGTCTGGGTCATCTCAGGTCAGCAGTGCAGCTGAAGTTGAGAAAACACAGCCCAGGCAGCATTTTCAAGCTGCTGAGCAGGGGAAAACAACCCTGACTCTTCCCATGCAGGGTTTTATCCACATATATTTCCTCTTTCTTTTTGAAAGCTGAAAGCTTTATTTGTTGATGCCACGTGTAATGCTTTTACGAGCTAGGAAGACGTTCATCAGTCCAGGCATGGATAAATCTGCTGGATTGTTTTTACTTTGAGCTTTGCAATCTGAATTGTTTTGTCCCTGAGCCTTTTTCTGAGACCTGTCTGCAAGTTTAATAGGTTCTCCTTTAGGATTCAGAGGAGGGGACAGGAGTTATTTTTTTATCTCTTAACTTTGAACAAGTTTTATGATTCTAAGTTTGTTCTTTTATGAATAAGGAGGTAATTTGGAATGGCACAACTGGTAGGCAGTTTCCCTGGTGTTCCCAGCAGCCCTGATGGAGCTCCTGCTACAGATTATGTTCTGACTGCATCTGTAGGGCTGTGAAGGGAGCACAAAGCCAGTCAGGAAAAGGGGAGATGGACCATATTAACCCATATTAATCATAGAATTGTTGGAAGGGACTTTTAAAGAGCATCAAGTCTGCACTCTGTAGGGACAAATCTTCCTTACATCATGAGTGTGGGAGAAGGTTCAAGTCATAATGCACTGGGTGACAGCAAATAACCAAAAATCAGAAGGCTGGGGTTTAAAATTTTGTCGCCTGACTTTCTCCATCCTAAACCAGGTCTATGCACTATGCTTCTTCCTGTAGTTTCTGATAAGTACAATCATAGAATCATGGAATGATTTGAGTTGGAAGGGACCTTCAAGATCATTTCGTTTCAACCCCCCTGCCATAGGCAGGGGCATCTCTCACTAGACCAGGTTGCTCAATGCCTCATCCAGCCTGGCCTTAAAGACCTCCAAAGATTGGGGAGGCATCCACAACCTCTCTGGGCAATCTCTTCCAGTGTCTCACTATTTCTTTCTTATATCTATCCTGAATCTCCCCTCTTCCAATTTACATCCATGATTTCTTTGGTCTTTCAAATAGTGGAGCCCCAGTTCAAGGTCTTTGTTTTATGCTGGTGAAGTAGTTCAAACATTGAAAGCTTAAACTCCTAAGATTTATAAATTTGGCAAAGTCTAGGGCCTTCTCCATCACTGAGATCTTTTTCATGTCATGGGACAATGAGCTTGAGTGGCTTTGCAGTTGCAGACAAGGCTGGGCTGTGTTTGTAGCTTGTTTCCTGTTTCAGGCAGATGAGATGTCATAAATCTTCGTTCTCTCAGTGATAAATTATCTGTTAATGAAAGTAGAACTTGCTTTGATATGAAACCGGGTTAAAAGAAGAATTCTTTTGATGAGATAGTGAAAACAGCAAATTAGGATCTGGGAGAAATGATGTGTCCTCAAGGGGAATGTGTGGACAATGACAAATTCCCTACAGGCATGCTCTTTTTTTAACAATTGTTTTAAGATCTAAGAGCTGCATTTACAAGCTGCTGGAACAGACAGTTACTGAAAAATTTGGTGCTGAATTTTGGGTGCAAGATGGATGCCAGTAAAAGCACACCTCCTGTGTCCCCATAAAACACAGCCCATCTCTGTATGTACAGTCCTCCTTGCCTTATTCCATGGAAAAGGTCTCAAAATGAGCTACTAACAAGTAGAAGGGATAACTCACTCCAAATGCTGTGGGAGGAGCTCACTTTGATGCTCTCACCAGTCTCAAGTGTGTCAAGAAATAAGCCCCTGTGTAAGTTCATGATCATAATCATCTAGATTTTCCTGTGTGACCTGGTCTAGGTGTTTCTGCTCTGGCAGGGGGATTGGACTAGATGATCTCTTGAGGTCCCTTCCAATCTCTGATATTTTGTGACTGGAAAGGACCATTCAGATCAAGTGCAACCATCAGCCCAACTGTGACTATGAACCAAGGGACCATGAACCCTTGGCCTTCAGATTGAGAGTCTGATGCTCTCCCATCTGAGCTACACAAAGAGGTAAGCTGTGTTTTTACAGCTTTCTATTAATGTAGCACCATGGGAGTGACCTCCAAGCTTTTTATTTTGTGTTTCATCAAGGGATTTATGAAGTATCCTGTCATTAACAGTGTCTTTTTGTTTCTGTGCAGAACTGATAAGAGTAGAGCATGTCTTGCTGTTGTATATCCACTACATCTTTAGGATCAAATCTTTCACATCTTGGTGTCAGACCTGCAAATTGGTCATCCCCCATGTCCTACCTAGCATAAAACACCCTGAAATACCTAGGGACTTCACTAGAGACTGAAATGTCACCTTTGGTAGCATTTCTTCCCTTTTTACACCTCACCTTCTGTCACCATCATGTTTTTGTGGTGCTTTTGTTTCTCCCACTTACAGTGGGTAGTTTAAGGAGGTGAACCTGCATCTCATCTATCATTGTGTCAAATCATAGAGTCATAGAATGGTTTGGGTTGGAAGGGACCTTAAAGATCATCTAGTTTCAACTTCCCTGCCATGGACAGGGACATCTCCTACTAGATCCAGGTTGCTCAATGGCTCATCCAGCCTGGCCTTAAACACGTCCAGGGATTGAGTGGACATCCACAGCCTCTCTGGGCAACCTGTGTTTCACCACCCTCACAGGAAAGAACTTCTTTCTTATCTCCAGCCTAAATCTCCCCTCTTCCAGTTTGCTTACATTACTCCTAGTCCTGCCATTCTGGACCCTATTAAAAAGTCCTACCCCAGCCTTTCTTTAGGCCCTCTTCAGGTAATGAGAAGCTACTATGAGGTCCCCCCTGAGCCTTCTCTCAACTATGAGCTCCCCCCTGAACCTTCTCTAAGTGATGAACATCAGACCTGTACTAGAATTATCAGTTGCATGTGGATTTTGTTCCCCATCTCTGTTTTCATCTCTTTCTGTTTTCCATATAAAACTGCCAGCATAGAGTTTGTGGTGGGTTTTTTTGGTGGTTTTTTGGTTTTGTTTTTTTTTTTTTTAAATCCCATAAAAGCTATAACCTGGAAGAAGCAACATTAATTTCCTCTGGAACCTTATGAAAAGTATCAAGGGTGAGCCTGACTTGTGGTGACAGAGCTTTTCAGCTCTGAGGAAGAACTGCTCCTGGGCACACATGGCAGCCAGATATAACTTACAGAGGGGTGTACATATAGTACTATTTCATTAACTTTCCCTCCACGACTCTGCTAACCAGACACTTCACTTGCACTTTTCATGTCCCATCATATGTCTGGGGTCAGATACTAGTAATACCCAGCTGCAGATGAGGCTGAGTTTCCATAAGACCTCAAACAATAGAGATTAGGTGAAAGATTAGTGCCTTTAGAATCTTATAAACCCCCTGTCTCCTATGTTACATCAGGCATTCATGAAAGGGAAGTCAGAATAAATTAGCCAATGTAAAAATGTATTTGGGAGCCTAAAATAATCCTGTAATTCCCAGTATTATCCTTAATAATATGACCCTAGAGCCATGATGAGATAGAGCAACAAGGTCATTGCCTGCCAGGGTTCAGATAAGATCTTCCATGGATCTTCTCTCTTGCAAGACCCAAGAGAAGCTGAAAGTAATTTGATGGGAACTCTTGAAACCAGGCTTTAGTCTAAAAGGATTAGGAGCCCACAGATGAAGACAATGTTCCTCCATATCCCTGGAAAAAAGGTCCTGCTGAGACAGACTCAAATCATTGTGGAGGAATTAGACCTGGAGTCTGTTTTATCAGTTCTCAGCAGATATTGGGTGTGATGAAGAAGTGGTGCAAGAGGACTTTTAATGAACCCTGCCATGAGCAGCTGATTGAAAAAGCTTCTGGAGGGGACATGCATTAGTTTCTGGGAAAAGGAGAGCAGTTTTTTGGAGTTCCCATTATCTTTCTTCCAGAGCCACTGCAAAGGTGGTGGAGTATCACACTCCCAATTTGAGGGCTGAAGGTTCAGGTCCCTGTCCTAGTACAAGGCTTGTCAGAGTCGGGCTGATGGTTGGACTCCATGATTTGAAAGGTCCCTTCCAAAGTAGATGACTTATGACTAAGTTGTGAGGTTGCTGTGAGAAGGGAACACAGCAATGGAGTGTTCTTCAGCTGGAGCACTTGTACCCCACCCTGATAAGCCACCTGCTTGTGGCTCATGTGTTCTCTATCCTTCATAAATGAGGTTTCTTCATGACTTTGGTGCTTTTTTCTTGTTGTATGAGTCAGGTACCACCAGCAGGAGCTGAGAGATAAAAAGGGAAATGGGAAATTGGTTGATGGTCCATCCCATCCCGAGATGGTTCCCTGTGGTTCTTGGAATCCTGGATGACTATCACACAGGGGCCAGCAGCTGGGACAAGATAGGAAGGCCACCAAAAGAGCAGAGCCACATGCCCTGAGCTGAGAAGGGAGTCTCTAAAACTAAGAAAAACTTGATTTTTTGTTTTCATTTTGCAGGCAGAAGAGCAGAATGTGACAGATTCCAAGATGTCCCCTTATAAATTAGTGGTGCTGGTGATGATTGGGACTCAGAGTCACATAGTCTTCCTTGAGATCACTACTTTTTCCTTCTTCCCATAGGATCCTAGAAGAAAGGGTAAGCAAGAATTCCTTGCTCCCACTGGAGCAGGGTGTGAATGCTGGAGAACTTGTGATTTTCTCTGGGAAGGCTCTCCAGTTGGGACATATGGTCTTGTAATCTGGAAAAGGATTTTCCTGGGTTTCTGCCATAAGTCAGGGAGAGTTTGTTCTCCCTGCAAAGATGGGTGGATGAAAAAGCTGATTTTTTTTGGCTTTTTATGGGTTTTTTTCTTCACTTTGGGCTTTTGGCACACAGTGTTTCAGTCTGTTGCTAGAGATTTTGCCACTAAAACATGGGAAAGGAAGGAACTTTTGCTTTTCTTCACTGCAAGGCTGGAATTGTTTGGGGATACCCTGCTGGGCTTCTGAAGGGGAGTGATGACAGACATAAAAATCAGCTCTGAGCAACACATCAGGTAAGTGAACAAAAGCTCCACTCACTGGTGTGTGTCCTTCTTGTCTCCTGCCAGTTTGTGAGGGTGGTGAGACACTGGAAGAGGTTGCCCACAGAGGTTGTGGATGCCCCTCTCTCCCTGGAGGGGGTTAAAGCCAGGCTGGATGAGGCATTGAGCAACCTGGTGTCCCTGGCCATGGCAGGGGGGTTGGAATTAGATGATCTTTAAGGTCCCTTCCAACCCAAACCATTCTATGAAAACAGGGTACGTAAGCTGAGCACCTTAAATGCTTCTTGGCCACTTTGAGTAAGTGAAAAGAAACAAGAAAGATTAACTTGGACCAAGGAAATATATTAAACAGTGCAATTTGTGTGAGAAACAATGCAATTTTTATGGAGATGCGAGTTGTGAAATCCTGGATGTCAGATAAAACACCAGGGATTCACTTTTACTGTAGTGAGAAGACTCCAAGTCCTCAGGATTCTACAGCCAGTCAGGAAGAGCTGAGCTCTTGAGACAATTGCAGTTGGGTCGTTAAATTTAAATGCCTGCTTGTATCATTAACTTCATCTTGTAATAATATAAGAGGAGTGAGAACCTCCTGTAAAAGTCAGATGATGTGCTACTCCCTACATGTGATTCCTGTGGATTATGGGCAGAGTGGCAGCCAAGTCACAGCACAGCTCATAGAATGGTTGGGGTTGGAAGATACCTTAAAGATCATCTAGTTCCAACCCCCCTGCTATGTGCAGGGACACCAGGTTGCTCAATGCCTCAGCCTGGCCTTAAACACCTCCAGGGAGGAAGGAATTATTGAATCATGGAATGGTTTGGATTGGAAGGGACCTTCAAGATCATCTAGTTCCAGCCCCACTGCTATGGGCAGATTTCCCTGACCATAGAATAGTTTACGTTGGAAGGGACCTGCAAGATCATCTAGTTCCAACTCCTCTTCCATGGGCAGGGACACCTCCCACTAGACCAGGCTGCTCAATGCCTCATCCAGCCTGGCCTTAAACACCTCCAGGGAGAGAGGCGGCATCTCCAGCTTCTCAGCTCTGGTTTCAAAATCACCCTGATGAAATAAACACCAGGGTCTCAGGCAAGTGAGCTCTGGTCCAGCTTGGTTTGACAGCACATAAACATTTCTAGTCCTGGGAAGCCCGAGGGGACGTTGTGCCCTGACCTTGCCTTGCCTGAGAGCAAAAGGTTGAAGGAGTAGCTGCTTTTGTGGCAAGCAAAGAGTAGGAGTAGTGAACAAGCAGAGGTCTGACATGAAAAACCCAAGCTTGGTTAATCAAGGGATGTCTGGGATATGGAGAGACAGCCTTGAGGTGGGTCATAGGCTGAAGGAGTTGGGGTCGTTCAGCCTGGAGAAGAGAAGGCTCAGAGGGGTCCTCATAGTAACTTATCAGTTCCTGAGGGGGTCCTACAGAAAGGCAGGGGAAGGACTTTTTAAGATGATAGCGGATGGGAGGACTAGAAACAATGGATGTAAATTGGAAGGGGCTAGATTTAGACTTGACATAAGAAAGAAATTCTTTACAGTGAGGGTGGTGAAGCACTGGAACAGGTTGCCCAGAGAGGTTGTGGATGCCCCCTCTCTGGAGGTGTTCAGGACCAGGCTGGACAAGGAACTGAGCAGCCTGATCTAGTGGGAGGTGTCCCTGCCTATGGCAGGGGGGTTGGAACTCCATGATCTTTAAGGTCCCTTCCAACCCATACTATTCTATGATTCTATAGTATCACCTTTCACTCACCATAGAGAAGGGAGTTGTGTTTGCTACATCTACCCATGGAGGAAGAGAAGCCTTAGACCAGCACACCTCATGAGATCAAACAACAAAATCACTTAGCACACCTGAAAATGCTTACCAGAATATTTTTTTTTTTTTACTTTTATTCCTGTTTTGAGCTTGATAACCTACTTAGAAGTTCTACTGGGGTTAATTCATTGGGACTACCTTGGGGACAGAACTATTTGGAAGCACTGGAATTCCTCTTTAGGTGTCAGGGGATGTTATCTGCTCGTGTCTTTGATATCTTCAGATGGAAGGTGATGGTGATGCCCCAAACCTTTTCATGCCAGTCATATATCACCTTTCTGGCACCAGTCCTCCTTTGACATCTGACCCCAAGTACTATCAGTTGTGGTGTGTTCAGTTGCCTACAAAAGTTACTTAGTCTCTTATTTCATGGGTTTAGTCAAGTCTTCTGGGTTATCTGTGCTTTATGTATAGGGTATCCTTTATAGATAAAACTCTCTCTATTTTTGTAGATTTTTCTACAGTTCTGATAATGAAATTACTTGAGGCTTTTCTACCAATTGATTAATTTTTACTCTGTCCCTACTAGGAGAGGGAATATCCCAAACCAATAGAAGAGGATATAGAAATTGTAACAAGGGTATTGTGAGTCTCCTGATGACAAGAAGGCTGGAGTAGGACTTTCTAATGGGATATTTGATGAAAAGACTGAGAATAATGGATGTACATTGGAAGAAGGGAGATTTAGGCTGGAAATAAGAAAAAAAATTCTTTACAGTGAGAGTGGTGAGACACTGGGACAGGTTGTCCAGAGAGGTTGTGGTTGCCCCCTCTCTCCCTGGAGGTGTTTAAGGCCAGACTGGATGAGATATTGAGCAACCTGGTGTAGTGGGAGGTGTCCCTGCCCATGGCAGGGGGGTGGGAACTAGATGATCTTGAAGGTCCTTTCCAACTCAAACCATTCTATGGTTTTATAATTTCTTTCAATATGATGCTGACTCTGTCATAAGGAGACCTTATGACAAGGCTGGCAAAGCAGCCTCTGCCAGCTGATATCTCTTAGATAATTTTTTTCCCCCTAAATTAAAAAAATATCTATTCACTACATTTTTTTCTTATTATTTAAAAATGCAGAATGACCTTTTTTTTTTTTTCTGGTTGTTGCTCAAACTGAGGAATATGGACACATGAGGAAAAACTTTGCTTCTCCTCCAGACCTTGTTGTTTAAAGGAAAGAGTTTTGTCTATCCAAGATCTTTTACTGAGGCCCAATAAATGGGTACTGACTTTGCTTTTTCATGTAATATTTGGAGGGAGTGTACTTCTCTACTTCTTTATAGCTCATAAAGAGAGAAGACCATGTTTTTTTGTGCTGGGAGAATACTTTGGAAATTTAGGTTTTGAAGTTTTTGTATTTTTAATGTTACCAGAAGTAAAAATAATTAAGATTTCATAGAATCATAGAATTGTTTGGTTTGGAAGGGACCTTAAAGATCATCTAGTTCCAACCCCCCTGCCATGGGCAGAGTCACCTCCCACTAGACCAGGTTGCTCAGTGCCTGGCCTTGAAATTTATTGTTTTTTTCTTTTAATCAGAGAAAAAATGGCAAAGGGGAATGGAGGAGATGTCCAGATCTCAGCTTGACCACAGCATCCCTTTTAAAGAGTCTCTGGGGTGGGCAGCTTCAGTATTGTGATTTGTTAGATCTATTTAAAAAAAAAACCCCTCTCTACCACTGTGTAGCTACCACCCACTTCTATTTATTATGCAGTTTTATTTTTTGCTGGGTAATATTTTTCTTGTGTTTATTTTAAAAGGTCTGCATTTTGTGGTGACAGTCTCCCATTTTGCAGATTAACTGCTAGCAGATGTTGCTGTATGGCGTGAAGCACACACACAGCAGCTTAAACCACCAAGCTCTGCATCCTGGCTTAGAAAAAAATCATCTTGGTATTATTCAAGCAAGTTTCAGGAGTGTCTGTAAAGTGCTTACCTAGGATCTTATTCAGAAAAGAAATTACTCTTGTTTTTTACAGCTCTCAGATGGTTTCAGCCTTTGGAATTGCTGCTGAAAACTAACAAGAATGTCTCATGCTTTTAAGAAATGAAGTATCATTCAAGGAGTGTTATTTAGGGAAGGATTAGCTGCTGGTATATTATATACAGGCAAGTCTTAGGGTTATAGCTGCCTCATAGAAGTCCTTTACAAAGTCCCTTACAAAGTCCCTGTTGCCAAAGCCTGGCTTTTGGAGTAAAAGTGTGCACAGTGTGCTTGGAGCAGGCTGTTTTTCAAACCAATGCTGAAAATCAGAGAATATTTTGGGTTGGAAAGTACCTTAAAGATCATCTAGTTCCACCCCCCTTGCCATGGGCAGGGACACCTCCCACTAGACCAGGTAGAAGTGTGGCTGGTGCAGCTGTAGCTCCATCACAGAAGGTCTTCAAGACATGTTAGTATGTTTGTTAGGAACAATATGGATATAGCTGGTTCAGCCATTAGAGCAAGGGGACTAGAAAACCTTTATAGTTTCATTTTCAATATTTGAGCCTTACTCTGTATCCTTCCTCCAAGAAATCGGAGAAGAGAAGGCTGTGGGGAGACCTCGTAATGGCTTCCCAGTACCTGAAGGGGCTACAGGAAAGCTGGGGGGAGGCTGTTTGACAGAGCATGGAGACACAGGATGAGGAGCAATGGGTTGAAACTAGAGCAGGGCAGGGTTAGGATAGACATGAGGAAGTTCTTCCCCATGAGGGTTGTGAGGCACTGGAAGAGGTTGCCCAGAGAGGTGGTGGAGTCCCCATCAAGCCTGGAGACATTTAGGGCCACGCTTGCTGAGGGCTCTAAACAACCTGATTTAGTGCATGATGTCCCTGCTCGCTGGGAGGACGAGATGGCCTTTAAAGATCCCTTCCAGCCCTATGATTGCGTTTTAGGTACCGTAGAAGAGCCGTCCACTAGATGTCACTGGTACTTCACTGAAAGAAGATACAAAAAGCCTTTTCTTCTAGTTCGTTCAAGAGCTGATGATGTACCAGGTGAGCATCACCACTGTGCTTAGACCCCTGCGGTAAGGCTTGTGCTGCCTCTCCATGGACATTTCAGGTCGAGTCGAGGGGTGGAGCCACCCCCAGGCTTGTGCCTCACACAAGTTTGGGATCATAAATTAGAGTGTTTCTTCTTAAGGTTTTGGAGAGCCTGGTGGGCACAGTGAGGCTTTTGGGATTAGTGCTGTGTGAGGAGATTGGGGCAAATATCCTCATCTTCTAAATGCAGCAGGTAATTCTACACTTTGAGATAAAACTTTATTCTGATGATGAGCATGTAGACTCTTTCATGCTTTTTCCCTTTTAAAAGAACCTGTTCTGATACCTCAGTCTGAGGTTGAAGATTGGTTATCACAACAATCATGGCAGATAAACAGAACCTGGTCTTCACCAGTGTTTTTAATGCATAAGTTGGACAGATTATATCTGCTTTATTTCACTTGACCTGCTTGAGGTCCCACCAGTTAAACCACCTGTAGTTGGCCTTCAGTTGACCCTTTGTTGACTACTTCAATCATCTGCCTGGTTTGGAGAACAGGTTGTGAGCATTCAGACCCAAATCAATCCTTGGAAAGGTCCTGTCATTAGGTGGCAAGGCTCATAGCTGATAATCTGCCTGTCACATGGCATGAGCACAGATGACAATCACCTCTTTTATGTCATGGTACAGAGTCAAAATTGCCTGAAATGAGGAAGAAAGCCATTATTTAATCAATGGAATTGCGTCAATTGAGTCAAATTTGTCTCCAGTGTAAACAAATGGAATGTCTTTGGGCTCTGTGAAAACAAGGCTAAATTACTTGCAGATCTTGCAGAGAGGAGGAACGTAGGAAGTGGACTTGCAAGCTGACACATTCAGGCTTTCAGAGCATGCATTTAAAATAATTATCCAGATTACACTGGATTACTTAATGTATTCTTTTTGCATCCTGCATATGCATTTTGATTTTTGAAACAATAAAAGAGGAGGTTGGAACTTGATGATCTTTAAGGTCCCTTCCAACCCAAACTATCCTGTGATTCTCTACTAGTCCATTTTTCAGTCAGGTTTGATTATTTGAGAAATCCTTAGAACAATTTGGGATTATTGCCAATAAATGTGCTAGTTAAAAAGGAAAATATTAAAAACTAGTTTTCACTTTTGAAGGTGAGCTGGAGAACAGTCATTGGTGCACCCCAGAAGAGACAAGTTTTTTGGTACAGGTACACGCAAGAGACTTGATGTGAGTGAATGATCTTTTATTGAAAATAATAATTAAACAAATCTAATTTTCTTCTTCTTAGCCCCATGAATGAATAGCAGAACATAATAAATAATTTACAATTGATTGCTTTATTAATTTACTCAGTTTTTACTTCTAAGTACACTCATTGCTTAGTGCTTGCCTCCTGGAGAACTATCTACATGAGGGAAAACCAGAAGCTGTGTGGGTTATTGGGATATCACCAAAATTCTTTACTGTGAGGGTGGTGAGACACTGCAACAGGTTGCCCAGTGAGGTTGTGGATACATCCTCTCTCCCTGGAGGTGTTTAAGGCCAGGCGGGATGAGGCACTAATCAACCTGGTTTAGTGCGAGGTGTCCCTGCCCATTGCAGGAGGGTTGGAACTGGATGATCTTTAAGGTTCCTTTCAAGCCAAACCATTCTATGATTCTATGCAGTTATTTTACATGAGTTTAAGTTTTCTACAGGTTCAATGGGAGAAAATGTGAGAATCTTTAAGTTCTTCATTGCTAAATTAAATTTTATTTGCACTTTTCTAACTGGCCAAATGTGACAAGCTGGAGTAAGATCAAGCATGTCTCCAGAATGCAAGATCATAGAATCATAGAATAGTTTGGGTTGGAAGGGACCTTAAAGTTCATCGAGTTCCAACCCCCCTGCCATAGGCAGGGACACCTCCCACTAGACCAGGCTGCTCAGTGCCTTGTCCAGCCTGGTCTTGAACACCTCCAGAGANTTCTAGTCCTCCCATCCGATATTATGTTAAAAATTCCTTCCCCTGCCTTTCTGTAGGACCCCCTCAGGTACTGATAAGTTACTATGAGGTCCCCTCTGAGCCTTCTCTTCTCCAGGCTGAACAACCCCAACTCCTTCAGCCTGTCCTCATAGGGCAGTTGCTCCAACCCTTTGATGTGCTTACATAAGTCTTTCTTACAGGTTCAGAAACTGGGACTGCTCCACAGGGAGGTTTGTGGGAAGAAGGTGGTCTGTGAACCAGGTATTTAGTCTTTTTTTTTTTTCCTAATATTTTTTTAAAAGCTCCTGGTGTGGCTTTTTGGAGATGATGTTGGATGATTGAAGGAAACACTGTAGGAAAGGCAATTAATGTGACTATTGTTCAAATCTTGAATCAAGAGGCTTTCAGGTCAGCTCCTTTACTCAATGAATGCTTGAAGAACCAAGTTGAAATATGTTTAATAATGTGAGCTCTTTGTAGGACTGGTCCTTAACTGTGAAACTTGATAGATGACAGGCAAAATGTAGAGGGATAAACAAAATTTCAACAGAGAAAGTAGATGTGCAATGCATTAGTCTTACCCTTCCTTCTCTTTGAGTTGCCTGAAGTTGTTGTTCTGTTGGGATTTTGAAGGGGCAGGGTCCACCAAAAGAGTCTGCATCTCACTGCTCTAGCATTGTCTTTTTCTGTGCTCTTTGCCAGGCTCTGACTTGGGGAAACCCTTGTTTTTATGCTGGTCATGTCCAGCATGAGGCTGTGAGGTGGTGACTGTGAAGGTGGGACTGACTGCCTGATAATAGAATGGTTTGTGTTGGAAGGGACCTTAAAAATCATTTAGTTCCAACCCCCCTGCTATGGGCAGGGACACCTCCCACTAGACCAGGTTGCTCAATGTTCTTCCAGCCTGGCCTTAAACACCACCAGGGATTGAGGGGGCATCCACAGCCTCTCTGGGCAACCTCTTCCAGTGTCTCCCACCTCACAGGAAGGAACTTCTTTCCAGGCTGAATCTCCCCTCTTCCAGTTTGCACCCATTACTCCTTGTCCTACCATCCTCTACCCTATCAAAAAGTCCTACCCCAGCCTTTCTGTAGCCCCCTTCAGGTATTGAGAAGCTACTGTGAGGTCCCTACTGAGCCTTCTCTTCTCCTGGCTGAACAGCCCCAACTCCTTCAGCCTGTCCTCATAAGGGAGATGCTCCAGCCCTCTCATCATCTTCGTGGTCCTCCTCTGGACCCACTCGAACAGATCAATGTCTACAGCTCACTCTTGTTTCTGTCTTCAGTTCCAGCTCTAAAACACTCTGGCTAAAGGCAAGTCAGTGAGTTTGTTGCTGCTGGGGTTCCTGTGTAGCCCTTTGTCCACAGGAGCTGGAGCTTCTCAGAATGACAGAATGTCAGGGAGTGGAAGGGACCTCAAGAGAACATCTAGTCCATTCCCCCTGCCAGAGCAGGAACAGAAGAGTGAGGACTGTGTGTTAACCCATCTTCTCAGCAGAATTTCAGTTACTCCTTACATTTTCTGAGCTAATTTCACAGAGCTTATCATAGAATAGTTTGGGTTGGAAGGGACCTTAAAGATCATCGAGTTCCAACTCCCCTGCCATAGGCAGGGACACCTCCCACTAGATCAGGCTGCCCAGTGCCTTGTCCAGCCTGGCCTTAAACACCTCCAGAGAGGGGGCATCCACAACCTCTCTGTATTTCTTTGGTGGCAACTTTAACTACTTGAGATCTCAGACTCAAAGGTGGCCTCTTGCAAGGGGAGGTGTAGTTCCCACTTTATGGTGGTGGTTCTAAAACGAAGGGGTCCTTTCTGCAGGCCCCTTTTGTAGGGAGGAGAAATGGTCTGTCCAGCCTGAAAAACAGAGTGGAAGGATGTGAGCAGGGGAGGGCTTTGAGGAGGAGAGTCTGTAAATCCTGGGGGACACTTCATGTTATTCTGGATTTGGAGAAATCAGCAGGAGGGCAACTGCCAGCTCTGATTTCATTAAGGTGATGCTCCCTGAACCCCCCTTGGCAGTCAGCTTTGTTTACAGGTCTGTGGAATGATAAAGTTCACTCCCTTTCATTGGAGGAGTTGCTTCAGATATCTCAGTATGTTTATTCAGAAAGCCTGATAAAGAAAACACTGGGCTGGGTTTTCATAAAACAAATATTACCTAGTAGCCAAAAATCAGAGTGACATCTCTGTGTTTTCCTGAGAATCTGATGCCTATCGCTTCTGATGTCATGCTTTAGGGTCTTGTTTCACTTCTTTTGTCATTAAAAGATAATTTGTTACCTTCTAACTGATTTTTTTCCTGAAAAAAACCAGCTCTTTATTGTTATACTCTGCAGAGTAAAACATGCTTAAGCAGCAAGGCAGAGAAATCTGCACCTTGAGAGAGTATCATGTTGTACTCAGACTTGAGAGATTGGCTTTTGAAGAACCTCTTTGTTTTTATTCTGAATGCTTTCCAGTCCTGGGGATTTAATTCTCTTCTCCACATCTTAATGTTTGCACATTTCCTTATCAAAGGAGGAATAAATTTTGGGCATGAGCCTGTAAATCCATTTTCACATCATTTACTAAGAGTCATGTGGTGAAGGTGCCATGGAAAGGGAAGATGTTGTTTATATTTTAATCTTACTTTGACATTTAGTCATTTCAGCATAGAATCATGGAATAATTTGGGTTGAAAGGGACCTTAAAGATCATCTAGTTTCAACCCCCTTGCCATAGACAGGGACACCTCCTACTAGATCAGGCTGCTCAGTGCCTCGTCCAGCCTGGCCTTAAACACCTACAGGGCATGGTTTTCATCTTTAGAGCACGATGTTTTATTTTATTTTATTTCCCCACAGGATGTTTGTCCAGGATTTGGCAGGTCTGTGAGTAAAATTCACATGAATTTTGTTCACTTTCTGCTTGGTCCCCCCCCCTTTCTGCATCTTCTAGTGGACATCATCCAGTGGAGTCAAGTTGCATTTAGTAACCCAAGGCTGGATAGCCTTGTTTGGGTAGAGGAGCAGAAGTTTAGCTGGATCTTGTAAGTCATTGGGGTTTTTTTTCCAAGCCAACTTTCTATGTTCAGAGGCCAGATAATTATCCTTTTGTTCAACAAGACTGTTCTCCTCCATTTTCCACAAGGAAAACTGAAGAGTTTATTGTTTCCGCCTCGTGATCCCTTAACAGTTGCTGAGGTTTGGGAATGACTATTTCTATCCCGAAAAGGCTAGGGAATACTTTGTGGGATCTGCAGAAAAAAGAAATGTTGCTGGTTTCCTCCTCCTTCCTTCCATTTAACACTCTCAATATCCTAGGGAGAGACTTCAGCTGTGTTCAGAACCACAAGCCCTGACAAACGATGGCTGCCAGGCACAGTGTCACCATGGGAAGTCACCCCATGTGTGGCACAGATGAAGCCAGGGCTGGTGCTGATGTGCTGTAGAATGGAAGAGCTCCTCAATCATTGGAGCAACACAGAGGCTGACAGATTGACAATGGAGTGCCACCACGATGGAGGGAGTCCTCCTTCCTTCCATTTAACACTCTCAATATCCTAGGGAGAGACTTCAGCTGTGTTCAGAACCACAAGCCCTGACAAACGATGGCTGCCAGGCACAGTGTCACCATGGGAAGTCACCCCATGTGTGGCACAGATGAAGCCAGGGCTGGTGCTGATGTGCTGTAGAATGGAAGAGCTCCTCAATCATTGGAGCAACACAGAGGCTGACAGATTGACAATGGAGTGCCACCACGATGGAGGGGGAAAGTCTGGCTTTTTAAAGATACACACTCTCCACTGGATGATTAATATCTCTATTTTCCTAGGAGTAATGAATGCAAATTGGAAGAGGGGAGATTTAGGCTGGAGAGAAGAAAGAAGATCTTGTCTGTGAGGGTGGTGAGACACTGGGACAGGTTGCCCAGAGAGGTTGTGGATGCCCCCTCAATCCCTGGAGGTGTTTAAGACCACGTTGGATAAGGCATTGAGCAACCTGGTCTAATGGGAAGTGTCCCTGCCCATGGTATGGGATACAAAGAACAGTTTGATGGATCTCCTCTGGCTCTTAATGAATTCAAGCATTTTCCATTTCTTACCTTTCCAACTTACTTACATCTAACCAGCTCCCCCTTAATCATAGAACAGTTCTGGTTGGAAGGGACCTTAAAGATCATCAAGTTCCAACCCCCCTGCCATAGGCAGGGAAACCTCCTACTAAATCAGACTGATTATTTTAAACACAATAAAATGCACAAGTGATGAAGATGGACCCCAGCATACTGGCCACCTAACTTTGATGCAGTGGAGTATGTATTTTTTTGCCATCTGAGTCAGGTGGCTACATAATTTTTAACTGGTTGTAGTGGCCAAAGGACATTTTTATCAAATTCTCTGTCACCTGCACTCTTCCTGATCAGCTGTGCTGAAATAAATGGCCTCATGGCAGCATGAAGGGAAACACAGAGATAAACCAGATCCATGTGCTGAAAATACAATGCCGTTTGTGGGTTGCAGTGTCACATGTTTGCATTCACTGCTCCCAAGGCTAGAAGAGTTCAGATGGTCTCACTGAGCAAGGCAAAAAAATCTCCAACAAGTTTTTTGTAAGAAACGACTGGCCAGGAACCAAACCATAACTCAGATATTAGAAGATGGGCTGAGCTTCTCCAAATAAAACATTGCAGAAGTTATAATAGAATAAATACATTGTGATTTGTAATAACAACAGTAATGTAGGGTTGTGCAGTCCCTCGAGAAGTCCTAAATAAAATGAGGGCAAGGATCAGCCTGCCTTGCCAAGCCTGACAGCATCCCACATCCTCAAGAGAAGTGCCTGGACTCTAGAAGCACCATTTTCAACTGCCAACTGGAATCAAGTCTTGCTGTTCACCCTTATTAGCATCTGCAGCTCCTGTCCATCCTTGCAGGAGCTTTGAATCCATCAGATGTGTGGAAATGAAGAGTTTGTCTTTGGAGCACAGCTCCTCTGCTCCAAGAAAGGCATGTGCATGCCTAGAAGCAATGGATGCAAATTGGAAGAGAGGAGATTTAGGCTGGAGATAAGAAAGAAATTCCTTACAGTGGGGGTGGTGAGACACTGGGACAGNGAGGCTGCATTTCAGAGAATACCCTGAAAATTAATTTTTCCTAAATCTTAGTTGTTTCCCTGCAAGAAATTCTGCTTCCTCAAATCCTGGTCTTCTCCTTAGGTAAGTTGAGGATTCACAGGAGAATGGAAGATCAAGCATTAGGGTGTCAGAAGAAGTTTTTGCAGGGTCTTAATGAAGTTTAAAAACAAATATTATTTGATTTTCATGGCTGCCTTTTGAAGGCAGAATGAATTTTCACTCTACACTGATTCTAGCCCTGTAAAACTTCCTAGTTTATTTGGAAGCTTTTTCTTCTGCTGATAAATCTTGCTGCTGTGATAAATAAAAACAAATCTTAGCCAGCAGCAGAACCTCCCATAGAGTCCATCTTGCTCTTACAGCTCTTCCTTCCCTAGGTCTCTGCCACTGCCTCCAGGGAGGAGGATGCAATGAAACTGTAGACTCTCCTCTGAGGGATTCTCACTGAGCTGTTGACAAGTTCTTCATGGGCTGTGGACAATATACCACTATGCACTTGTGTCTCACCACAGGGCCTCCCATTCACGCTTATCCTTTGCTTTTGGCCTCTGACCTCTGCTGCCTGCCACTTAGGGAGGCAGCAGCTCAGAAAAGAAGAAAGCAAAAGTCAAGCCAAAGTGGCTTTCCCTCTGCTTTGCACACCCTACCTCCTCCCTTCTCCTTCTTGCTGCTTTTCAGGTTGCTAATAATCAATGTGAATCTTGGTTTTATTTTTAATTTCCAAATAAAACCCATGGCTGAATCTAAATGGGATTGTTTCCCTCCTACCCATGTGTGAATTTTTACTTGGACATCATCATTTTCCTCCCTTTTTAATTTTTTTTTTTTATCAGAAGTAATCCAGGACCAACCCCAGAGAATTAAAAAATGTTCAAATGCAAATTCAAAGGTTTGGTCCCTCTGCAGTTGCTGACTTCCACATGTGTTAGTGATCTGCACTTGGTCTCTCTGAGCTGAGAGCAGAATGTCAGAATGTACAGGTTAGGCAACCTGAGCACCAGTGATTTTTATTTTATATCTTATAGATATTTATTTTTAATATTA
>VZTY01001476.1:25480-38669 GCA_013400935.1 Turnix velox
GTGAAGAATTTTGAGAAGGCACCAGAATGTTCCTCAGAAGTGATAAGAAACTCAGGTCACTGTCTTCACTAGGAATGGATGTGTCCAAATATGACACCTGATCCAGGTAATAAGCCAGGGCAGATATTGTTCCTGTGATGTTCTGTCAGATCTATGATTCCATTCTCATTAATGTTTATAAATATGTAAAGGGTGAGTGTCAGGAGCCAGGTTCTTCTCTGTGACATCCAATGATAGGACAAGGGGCAACAGGTGCAAAATGGAACACAGGAGGTTTCACAGAAATATAAGAAAGAACTTATTCATAGGGAGGATGACAGAACAGTGGCACAGGCTGACCAGAGAGGGTGTGGGGTCTCCTTTTCTGGAAACATTCAAACCCTGTCTAGACACCTTCTTGTGTTACCTGGTCTGGGTATTGTTGCTCCAGCAGGAGGATTGGACTAGATGATCTTTTGAGGTCCCTTCCAATCCCTGATACTTTGTGATTCTCATTTATGGTGGAGCTCTCTGTACAGTAACAGTAATTTGGTGCTTTGGGATAACTTCTACCATAAGGCATTTAGGAGCAAGTACTGAACATTCCTGAACTCTGGTTCTGTATGTAACTATCAGCCCAGAAACCCACCTCTGCTATAATCTACAGAGGTTTATGTGTGATCCAGTGCTGAAAAATGTGCCTCTTCCCTTTGTGGTCCAGGGATATTGCTGGGTATTCCAATGTTTTCCAGAGTAGGACATTTAAATGCATTGTCTGACTTCAGGGGCTTACTTCAAAAGCCTTGGTAGCTCTTATTTGGATGAAAGAAATACCATCTTCTTTGGAGTTTTCATAAAATACCATATTCTTTGGAGTTTTCATAATGTGAAGGCTGCTGAATGGGCACATGGCTATTTTTTTTTAATTTACTCCAAAAAATTTGTTTATTTCTACTGTATTTCCATGTGTAATATTATTATTCAATGGCAGATGAAAATAGAAATAATCCCATATTGGTCTAAAACAGCAGCATCCAGAGTCTGTCCCTCTGTGCTCACTTGGATTATCTGAATTTCTCTTAACTTTTTTTCTCTTCTGTGGACTCTGTGAAGTCTCTGTTCCCTTCATATCTGTGAAAGGAGATTTATTTGGCAGTAAAAATGTCTGCTGAAATTGAAACTTCAGTTATTTACTTTATGGAAGCGAGTAGCCTTCAATAAATCAGTCTCTTTTTTTTTTTTTTCCCTTCTTTTCTATTATTATTTATTGTTTACATCACTGTAACAGACATATAAAGCCTTTCAGCTTTAATCCACCCAAGGGTGGAAAACGTGATGGTGAAGCTGAATTGAAGCAAAGGAGCAGCTGGATCTCTGAGTTTTATTCAGAGCAAGGAAGTGCTCCCTTTTGGTATTCAGTATCAGGAATAAAAAGCAATTTTCACATGTTTTTCCAGGCAAAGAAGGAAGGATGAGGATATCTGAGAGGAATGTGTGGCTGCTGCCACAGAGGGAATGGCAGAAACTAGGTGATGGGCTTCTCAGTGGTTAGGAACACATCATATTGAGCAACCTGGTCTAGTGGGAGATGTCCCTGCCCATGGCAGGGGGGTTGGAACTAGATGATCTTGAAGTTCCCTTCCAACCCGAACTATTCTATGATTCTATTCTATGAATGCTTCCTGATTTGTACATTGGAGGAGGTAACTGTTGCCTTGTTGATGACTTAGGTATCTTCATCCCTTCGTAGATGCCCAGAAAGCTTGTGGATGCCTCCTCTCTGGAGGTTTTTAATGCCAGGCTGGATGAGGCATTGAGCAGCCTGGTCTAGTGGGACGTGTCCCTGCCTATGGCAGGGGGGTTGGAGCTAGGTGATCTTTAGGGTCTTTCCCAACCCAAACTATTTTATGATTCTATGAATACTTCCTGATTTGTACATGGGAGTTTGTATCTGTTGCCTCATTGATGACTTGGATGCCTTCATACCTTCTGTAGATGTTTAATCTTCCTGATTTGTACATTGGTGGTGGTAACTGTTGCCTCATTGATGATTTGGGTGCCTTCATCCCTTCTGCATATGTTTAATCTTTTCAATTTGTACATTGGAGAGGGTAACTGTTGCCTCATTGATGAGTTGGGTGCCTTCATCCCTTCTATAGCTGCCCAGAAAGGTTGTGGATGCCCCATCTCTGGAGGTGTTTAAGGCCAGGCTAGATGAGGCACTGAGCAACCTGCTGTAGTGGGAGGTGTCCCTGCCTATGGCAGGGGGGATGGAACGAGATGATCTTTAAGGTCCCTTCCAACCCAAACCATTCTATGATTCTATTCTATCTATGAGTCTATGAATTCTTCCTCCTTTCTTTGTACATTAGAGGGGGTAACTCTAGCCTCATTGATGATTTGGGTTGCTTCATCCCTTATGTAGATGTTTAACCTCTCTGTCTAAAATTATTCACTGCTCCTCATGCTGAAAATCATTCAGGAGCACCAGTGCATGGAAGAGTCTGAATTTTTTTTAAAACAAAAGCAGGATAAGTCTATAAAATTGCTGGCAAAAAGTACTTATCAGCGTGTGCAGCTGTATGGTATGTTCTCTCTGTCACGTGGCAGGAATCCCTGCTCCATCCCTCCCTGAAGCTCTTCCTCATGTTGAAATTGCTTTCACCCCTGAGGTTATTTCTGCCTTTGTTTTTTGGCAGCAGACTTAGCAAGCTGAAATTTTGAAAGGCAGGGAATGAGAGAGACACAGAACTGCTGGGTGAAAGGGGGTCAGCAAGGACAGGAGAGCTGAAAGCTTTCGGGGTTGTTAATGCATTCCTCTTCTCTCTCCTCACGGGGCAGAGGGAAGAAGAAATCCTACATGAAACCCAGAGGTCCCTTCCTCCCACTTTCATCTCACCCACCCAATAAGCCCCGTGTCAAAGCCAACCTCTTCCTGCAGGAGGATGGCTGTGTGTGATTCCTTTCAGAGGGCTGTCAGCGCTTCTCCTGCAACGGCCCCCATGGAGATGCTGTTGAGTGACATGAAACACTTTTTCTCCTGACAGGATTAGTGAGCCATCTCTCCACACTGCCCAGCTTCCCCTCCTGCCTTTACTGGCTCTCCCCAAGCTTGGCTCTGAGGCAGGAAAACAGCACTGGGTCACTTCTCCTACATTTGATACTGACCCAAGAAATCCACCTGAGCTGGTGGGAGATGTTTCTGCCCATGGCAGGGGGGGTTGGAATTAGATGATCTTTAAGGCACTTCCAACCCAAACCATTCTATGATTATTAGAGGAAGCTTTCAATGCTCCCACAGCAAATTAACCCATTTTTGGAGCAAGAAGAGGAGCAATTAGTCAACATCGATTTTTCTAATGCATCTCCATTTAGTTCTTGTGGACATGCAGGTAATGTCCTGTGCTATGCCCAGTCTATGATCCTTCTAGATGAGTTTCTGCACTTTGCACAGCCTGGTCAGATGTTCTGTAGAAGAGAGAGGATGACAGTAGTGGTTAGCATGTCCCAGTGGAAGTGCTGTCTCTGATCTCTAATAATGGAAAACTTCCCTTTATCTGAGACATAAGTGATAAAATTTAGCCAAAGGGGATGCTCAGAATCAGGATTTTTATCCTGGATGTGTTCATTCTGATTCCCTGAGTACCAGTGTTAGATGGACAGAGGGACCTTTTTCAGGCACTCTAGAGGATGGTCAGCCTGGTAGTTTGTTGGGATAAATCTCTGGAGGTGTTTAAGGCCAAGCTGGATGAAGCACTGAACAACCTCGTGTAGTGGAAGGTGTCCCTGCCCATGGCAGGGGGGTTTGGAATTAGATGATCTTTTAAGGCGCTTCCAACCCAAACCATTCTATGATTATTAGAAGAAGTTTTCATTGCTCCCACAGCAAATTAACCCATTTTTGGAGCAAGAAGAGGGACTGTTAGTCCACATCCATTTTTTAATGCATCTCCATTTAGTTCTTGTGGACATGCAGGTAATGTCCTGTGCTATGCCCAGTCTATGATCCTTCCAGATGAGTTTCTGCACTTTCCACAGCCTGGTCAGATGTTCTGTAGAGGGGAGAGAATGACAGTAGGGGTTAGCATGTCCCAGTGGAATTAATGTCACTGATCTCTAATAATGGAAAACTTCCCTTTATCTGAGACATAAGTGATAAAATTTAGCCAAAGGGGATGCTCAGAATCAGGATTTTTATCCTGGATGTGTTCATTCTGATTCCCTGAGTACCAGTGTTAGATGGACAGAGGGACCTTTTTCAAGGACTCTAGAGGATGGTCAGCCTGGTAGTTTGTTGGGATAAATCTCTGGAGGTGTTTAANCCCTTCCAACCCAAACCATTCTATGATTTTATCAAGAAATCACTACTCACTTTGCCTCTATCTCCTGTGTCACGGTGTAGTGGCTTGGTCATCCTGACCCCTCTCTGCTGTCTCCTTGACCAGCTTGTGCTCTCCATCATTATTGGGCTAGCAAAGCAAGTCTTTAACTTCTTTCCCTTCATCCCGAAGTTGTTGTGCCTTTTTTGAAGGAATTACTTGGCTCTGCTTCTCCTCACTTACACTGACTAAACCATTTTGCCTGTCAGATCCTTCAAGACCAATTCTTTTGCCCTGCATTTAAACTTCTCTCATTTAAAATATACAATACATTCAATAACAACAGCAAAAAATATATAGATATAAAATCCTCACTTTTAAGGATTGTGTAGAGTTTTACTCAAGGTGCTCCAAGGGCATTAAATTGCTCAGTAATAAAAGGAAGGTGGGAAGAAAACTCCTTCATGAGGGAAAGTCAGCAATGACCACCCTGAGAGGTTTTTGTTGGTGCTTCTAGAAAATACTTTGGGGTTTTTTTTAGTAAAATAGGATCCAGAGAGACTGAGAGTTTGAAGTGCAAGGCTTGTAGTCCAGGACCTGGATGAGGCACTGAGCAGCCTGGTTATAGTGGGAGGTGTCCCTTCCCATGGAACTGGGGTTGGAACTAGATGATCTTTAAGGTCCCTTCCAACCCAAACCATTCTATGATTCTCTCATTGCCAAAATATAGATGCTGATATGTATGAAAAAAAAAACATTTTGACCTAAAAATAACTAGAAATAAGCAGTACTCGTGTTTCATTTCATATATAGTGGGGTTAGGATGTATTTAGCTGAGTATTTGTTCAGATGATTCATTCAGTTTGCACTAAACATGTGCATTGAGATCAACGTTGGGTCTGCTTAGGGGTTGAAATCTGGCTCTGCAAATTTATAGTATTATGTTACTAGATTACAATATTCTGTCATGTTCAGACCTTTGAATTTTTCAAGCAGGATGTAATATGCCAAATCTTTACAAATTACTCATTGTTTTGGTACTGGATGTTGGCAGCACTATCATCAACATACCAAGCCAAATGACCCTTGCACTAGATTTTTCCATGTTATTTTCCAACCAGATGTCAATGCAAGGAACTAATCTCAGACTATCTCAAATTATTGTACTTTCAGATGGTTATTCAATCCTTGAAGTATGGGATGGCCCATATTCACATTGTCCCAAGGGAAGCCTTTTGAAGGAACTGTGACCTCTTTGCTCCTGCTGGTAAGAGGAAAGCATTTTCTTCTAAACTCTTAACAGCTCTGCTTCCATGTGCTGCCAACTCTACTAATGTTTTTGCCAAGGAGAAAAAACAGCTCTTTCCTTTCTGTCCTTTTCCACCATTACTTTAGAATCATAGAATAGTTTGGGTTGGAAGGAACCTTAAAGATAGAATCAAAGAATGGTTTGGATTGGAAAGGACCTTCAAGATCATTTAGTTCCCAGCCCCCTGCATGGGCAAGGACATATCCCACTACACCAGGTTGCTCAATGCCTCATCCAGCCTGGCCTTAAACACCTCTTGGGAGAGAGGGGACTTCCAGACCCTCTTACGCCAACCTCTTTTGATNCATCCAGCCTGGCCTTAAACACCTCTTGGGAGAGAGGGGACATCCACAACCTCTCTGGACAGCCTCTTTTGGTGTCTCACTACCCTCACAGTAAAGAACTTCTCTCATCTCTTCAGCCTAAATCTCTCCTCTTCCAATTTGCATCCATTGCTTCTAGTCCTGCCATCCTGGACCCTATTAAAAAGTCCTACCCCAGCCTTTCTGTAGCCACCTTCAGGTACTGAGAAGCTACTATGAGGTTGCCCCAGGAGCCTTCTCTTTCTCCAGGCTGAATAAACCCAACTCCTTCAGCCTGTCCTCATAAAGGAGGTGCTCCAGCCCTTTCTTAATCTTCATGACCCTCCTCTGGACCTGCTCCAACAGCTCAATGTTCTTCTTATGTTGAGGGGTCCAGAACTGGACACTGTAACTCCAGCTGGGTCCTCACCAGAGCTGGGTAGAGGGGCAAAATCCTCTCTCTTGACCTGCTGGTCACACTTCTCTTGATGCAGCCCAGGATTGGGTTGGCTTCTTAGCTGCAAGCACAGCATTGCTAGCACCTGTTGAGTTTTTCATCCACTGACACCCCCAAATCTGTCCTGTTTGGATTTATTTCTGGAGGGGAGGACTAATTTCTTCTCTAAAGAAGAAATAATTTCTTCCAACTACCACTCAAGCATTATGGCCTTATCATGAATTGACTCTTTTGGGAAAAACACTGCAATGTGAAAAGGGGCACTTGTATCCCATGGCAATGAGCAGGCTTAAAAACACTTAGGTAGGTCAAAAAGGACTGAGTTGCTAAAGCTTTGTGGCTTCTGTTTGGATTTTTTGTTTCATTTAACTTGCAGTGTCAACAGAGCCAAAGCTCTGCAAGGCACAGCAGACAGGAAAAGCCAGTTGGGAAATGACCTGAAACTGTTGTTGGCACCAGGTTTTTAAAATGAGCCTTTTTTTTTGCATAACAGTGGCTGCAGATCAGTGTTGTGTTGTTACCAATGAGTGCAATGCTGGGGATGCCTCTGAATTGTGTAATTTCCTCTGGAAGACAAGAAAACCTAACAAAACTCTCATTTCATGCCCCAAGTTTTGATTTTCTCTGCGGCAGGGTTTTTATTTTGTTCTGATTTTTGAAGAAAAATCATGTCACAGGTCTTGGCTTTCCTTCAGGCACTTGAAATCAATTATAAAACATGCTTGAAAGGACTTCAAGAGTCCTTCAGAGGATCCAGATTATTTTCCTGATGTGAGATTTCCGTAGTTTTGCAACCAGCATCACAAAGAAAGACAAAGTGGTTGTCTGCTCTGCAACAATTATGCCAAAAAATAAAAAAAAAGGGAGAAAAGGAATGAGAGAGGTGAAAGTATCACAGACCTACAAAGGAAAACAAGCATAGGGTGACCTCTCTTGATCTTTACTATCAAGGCACCAAAGTGTGTGTTTCTTAATGTCCAATTCTAACTGGATTTAATCTATACACACTCTATCCTATCCCCCCCAGGGGATGCAATGGCAAAGGAGCACACAGTGTTCTCACATTAAAATCTTCCAGCAGCATTGCTGTGGGCTGTGGGGGGATATGAAGTCAGGCAGACTCCTTGCCCCTCCAGCCTGAAGAAGAGGCCAAAGTTCAGCAGTTTCATTAATTCATTCAGGAAGAGAGAGGAAAGTAAAAACAAACCAAGTATTTGTTTTCATTGATTGTCCAGCTTTCATTGATTGTCCTGGCAACCAATTCACTCAGTTCCCCCTTTTCTTTTTTGTTCTGTTTTTTTTTTACTTGTAAAAATCAAAGGGTTTATGGAAATTTTTAAAGTCAGCAAGGAAGAAACTTAAATCATAGAATCATAGAATAGTTTGGGTTGGAAGGGACCTTAAAAATCATCAAGTTCCAAGCTCCCTTCCATGGGCAGGGACACCTCCCACTAGACCAGGTTGCTCAGTGCCTTGTCCAGCCTGGCCTTAAACACCNGTATTGATAAGTCACTATGAGGTTCCCCCTTGAGCCTTCTCTTCACCAGGCTGAACAACCCCAAATCCTTCAGCCTGTCTTCATAAGGCAGCTGCTCCAGTCTTTTGATCATTGCATCATATTCAAGTTTTTACTTAATGATTTGGGGTTTATTTTTGCCTTAAGCTTCATTAGTTTAACTTCATCAGACTTGATAATAAGTCTTTTGCAAAAACTCTTTGTTTGATTATGGCTCTTTGTCCAGTGAAAACTTAATGATTTTATTTTTGCTTTTCAAGAGCTCTGCCTGGTTTGCAGAGTTCTGGCTGTCTGAGATATCTCCTTCTCTCCCCGAAAATGCAACCTCCTGTAACATGCAGCAATTAAACTGCTGGGAAATTTGAGAAACCCTGCGGTCACCAAGGATGCAGCCCTACATTGACTGCAAAACTCCCTTGCCAGATGAAATAAAAACAGCTGTAAATTTCACCATTTTAGAACCTAAGAAGCACACATGGTAGCCAAGCCCAAAAGCCACCCCTTTGTGCAGGCTTTTCCCCCAGATCTAAACACAATCTCTTTGTCAAATAAAAACAGAAGCAATAATCTCAGTACAGGACAATGTTATTGTATAATATGAAGAAATTCTCAGTCTGAGACTGATCTGAAAGCCCACTGGACACTCAGAGATCTGCCCCCTCAATCCCTGGAGGCGTTTAAGACCAGGCTGGATGAGGCATTGAGCAACCTGGTCTACTGGGAGGTGTCCCAGCCCATGGCAGAAGGTTGGAACTAGATGATCTTTAAGATCCCTTCCAACTCAAACCTTCCATGATTATAGTCACTCTGGTATTACATAGTTCAGCCTTGCAATTGTACAAAATTCACAGCAACATGCCCAAAGAAATTAAGGAGCTGGACCAAAAATATGGAGGACATCAATAGATTGCCTTGGTTAACTTGGTGGTTCAGGAGTTCATGAGAAGTTTGTGACTGCTGTTCTTTGATTTTCTTCTATAATTTTCCCTGTTCTCTTCCTTTTCTTTAATTTTATTTATTTTCTAGTAGCACTGCCCTTTCTGCAGTGAAAAATAAAAAGAAGTTCCTCCTCAAAGAAAGACTCTTGCAAGTTCAAGAAGAGCTTTTTCTTGTTTATGAGTTCACATATTGTAAAGATATATTCTTGCAGGCTTTTCTGACTTGGGCATAAAACTGTATTTTAGGTAAAAGCTTCAAAAGTGTGTGATTTGGAAGCCTCTATTCCCTGGTTTTCATTAATATCTGAATTAGTCTTTAAACTTGGATTTGAAAATAAAGCTGAGGATCACTTCAAATGTACTTTTAGGGTAAACCTTTTATGCATCTTTTTCTGTGTGTTATTTATGATGGTAATCTGGTGTTTAGCCAGTTGCTTGGCTGTGGAGCAGCAGAGAGTTGTGAGATGACCAAGCTCATTTCCTGAGTTGTATCTTTTTGTTTTCATAACAAGCCTTCAATTGACATTTCATGTAGCAAGCCTGGTGGACTATCTCTTGATTAGATTCTACACATTTCCTGCCACTTGCATGAACCTTAAAGCCAGAGCCAATATAAATATTTTTTTTCTTTCATAGAGTGATGTAACAACCAGCTTTTTATTCCTCAGAATTCAGACTTACTTGGAGCTCTGAAACTTTCCTCCATTTTCAGTCTGTCCTGAAAAATATTTTCAGGTGGTTGCTTATGTAAATGAGGAAATCAGGGATTTTTTGGATATTATTGCAGAATCATTATTAGAAAATAAAAAAGTTTTTAATTTTCAGAGGTAAGGTGAGGATATCAGTGTTATTGGGATGAAACTGAAATGTGATATAGGAGAAGATATTGTGTTCAGCTTGGGAGGCCTCAACATAAGAAGAACATTGAGCTGTTGGAGCAGGTCCAGAGGAGGGACATGAAGATGATGAGAGGGCTGGAGCACCTCCCTTCTGAGGACAGGCTGAAGGATTTGGGGTTGCTCAGCCTGGAGAAGAGAAGGCTCATGGAGGACCTCAGAGTGGCTTCTCAATACCTGAAGGGGGCTACAGAAAGGCTGGGGTAGACTTTTGAGTAGGGTCCAGGATGACAGGACAAGGAGTAATGGATGCAAATTGGAAGAGGGTAAATTTAGGCTGGAGAGAAGAAAGAAGTTGTTTCCTGTGAGGGTGGTGAGACACTGGGACATGTTTCCCAGAGAGACTGTGGATGTCCCCTCAATCCCTGGAGGTGTTTAAGGCCAGGCTGGATGGGGCTTTGAGCAACCTGGTCTAGTTGGGGAAGTCCCTGCCCATGGCAGGGGGTTTGGAACTAGATGAGGTCCCTTCTAACCCAAACCTTTCTATGTTTCTTTAGTAAATTGCTTGCATTCATTAATTTTTATTAAATTGCTTTGCACATCTATGTGCAAAGTGAGAATACCCTTGTATTATTGCTTCACTGCAGAGAAATGATGAAAATATGAATTTAATTCATATTACACTCAAAACCAATTGAAAATATTTTCCTCCCTGCATGATTTCAGGTTTTAATTACTCATTTGTGGGACTAAGTTTTTAAGGTCCCTCCTCTGCTCTTAGGTTTCTCAGTGAAACCTTGGAGTGAGCTCACCTGAGTGAAGTGCTTGAGTGGAGGCCAACAGCTTGTCAAGAAGTGAGTCATAGTTGTTAATTCTGAAGGGTTTGACCAAGAAATTATGGTTGATGGTTCCTGCTCCAACAGGGGGATTGGACTAGATGATCTCTTGAGGTCCCTTCCAATCCCTGACATTCTGTGATGCTGTGATGGTAAGCTCAAGACCAAGAGAAAATGGAATTGAATTTTAAGGGAGAAATTTGTGGTGTAGGCATAGTTTTGGGGGAGAAGCCAGCTGAGATGGTCAAGGCCAAAGACTGTCACCATGGGATGTGCCTCAGAGAGGTTCAGCCAAAGGACTTGAGTGTTGGAACTTTTTCAGTGGTGTTTTTTTTCTCTTTTTTTTTCCCCCCTTGACTAGTGTAAGATTAATTTATATTATTTGGGCAGGCAGGAAGTGGGGGGATGGGGTCAAATGGATGGCAAGCAGCCAAAATCTGCTTAACTTCTTTATCAAAAGAAAAATAAACTCTCATCTGCTTTTCTGATGGGTTTGAGTGTGAAAATGGGAGTGTTGCAAACTCCATGCCCAAGCCTCTCCGCAGCAATGAATTTCAAATTCTTCAAGTTTATGGGACATTATTAAACCTGCAGTTATAGTGGCATGTTAGCAATTGCTGGGTTTTACTAGTTTGACTTGAGTTCACTTCCAAAAAAAAGAAGAGAAGAAAGAAAAACCTTGGTGAGTGGCTGCTGCTCTTAGTCTCCAATGGTCAGTGTTCAATTTCTGCTTGGATTTCTCTTCTGATTGTTTTGATTTGCTGCTCAAAGGCCAACATTTAATTCACTCAGTCTGGATCCTGACTCTGATTATGATTTTTATAGTGCCATCTCCCAGTTTCAGTATTTATAGCTTTCTATTTTATTTTTTTTTATCAATGTAGAGTCGTTGTATCTTTCAATGAGATGTGTCAGGTTTGCAAGGTGGAACTATTTTTTCCTCATCTCCCATCTGATTCCTGTGAAACTGCACTTCAAGGGTGTCAAAGCTTCCAAAATATTCAAATTTACTCATATTAAACATGGTCCTAATAAATTCCACCATATTTCCCTAACTCTCTAATAAGTCCCACCATATTTGCCTAACTCCTATGACCATAAAACTATTCTTCTAAGATCCCATTAAACAAGGGCATTATTTTCAGACCCTTTAACTGTGTCAGACTTTAAAGTGTTAGATTTACATTTTTTCAGGTGTCTGCATCAAGCAGCATTTGTTTGCTTGGATAAAAAATACACCAGTATGTTCTAGGATATTTCAGAGCAATGCAAAGGAAAAGAATATATTATGTAATCTATACTTTAAATATTAACTATTAGAAAGGTTTTAAAAAGAGAAGTAATTGTGGCCACCCACAGTCCTTCAGGTGTGTCTCTGGTCTGGTGTGGGCTAACCTAAGTCTTGTGGAGGTGTCTCCACAACCTCCTTCTGAGTGCCACGTCCTCTGTGATGCCACCTTCCACAAGTCTCTTCCATTCTATTTCTTTTTCTTTCTCAAAACATGGAATAGGTTGCCCAGGGAGATGGTGGAGGACCCCATCAAGCCTGGAGACATTCAAGGTCAGGCTTGCTGAGGCTCTGAGCAACTTGATCTAGTGCAGGATGACCCTTGAAGGTTCCTTCAAACTCTATGATGCTATATTTCTTCCTTATGTTGTCTCTTGTCCCAGCATCTACTTTCTTTAGCTATGTGTGAACAGAGGTATGGTAGATTTTAGGGTGCTCACAGTAGTGTTGGAGTTAGCAGGAACTTGTGGTGACCAGACATTGTGGTGACTATCCCTGGATCTCCTCCATCAGGGTCCTGGAAGCCCCATCTGCTACCCACACCCTGCCACTTAGGCTCAATAGAAATTTAGGAAACATTTTCTGAACTTACCAATCCTTAGCTTTATGCCTTAAATATATTTTTGTTTAGGTGCAGGACTTGTTCTAAGTCCATTTTCAGACCATGCAAACATGAAGTCACGTAGATGCTTCTGCTGGTTGGAAATGGACTGTGATGAACCCAGATGCTTTCATGCAGTGGCACTTTGTAGTGTGGCAATGGGCCAGGACACCTCATGCTCAGATGACTGCTAATGAAGCTTGGCATCTCCCTAAAAAATGTGAGGATGATTTGTTAGAAAAGAAAATCTGAAAGCCTTCTGCTACAGGAATCCACATTGCTCTTTCCTGATTGGGATCTTACTTGTTATCAATCATCTTTTGAATGACTTAAGCTGAGAGCAGTGTAGAGGCCATGCTCATAAATTTGAGTCTTAGAGAAGCCATTAAAATTTGGTATCTTTGGTAGAGAGATGATTCATTAAAAATTTTTTCCCTACTGCATACAATTTTGCTTTACAGATTTTTGGTGCTTTTCTGCAAAAGCCACAGATAAAGTCCTGAGGAGAAAAAGAGACCTCAAATGTCTCTTCCAATATTATTTGGTTCTAGGGCTGAGAAGCTGCTGCACCTCATGTGTCCCTGTAAACAGCAGGCTATTTGGAAAGATTATAGAATCATAGAATGGTTTGGGTTGGAAGGGACCTTAAAGATCATCTAGTTTCATCCCCCCTGCCATAGGCAGGGACACCTCCAGGTTGCTCAATGCCTCATCCAGCCTGGCCTTACACTGCTCCAGGGATGAGGGGGATCCACAACCTCTTCTGGTGTCTCACCACCTCACAGGAAAGAACTTCTTTCTTATCTCC
>VZTY01001476.1:38809-49828 GCA_013400935.1 Turnix velox
CTGAGCCTTCTCCAGGCTGAATAACCCCAACTCCTTTAGCCTGTCCTCATAAAGGAGCTGCTCCAGCCCTCTCATCATCTTCATGGCCCTCCTCTGGACCTTCTCCAACAGCTCAATGTCCTTCTTATGTTGAGGGCTCCACAACTGGGCACAGTAACTCCAGTTGGGGTCTCACCAGAGCCAAGTTGAGGAGCAAAATCGCCTCCCTTGACCTGCTCAAGATGAAGGTAGGGTGGCAGTGTCCTACTTCTAAAAGCATGAATTCAATGGAAGATGTGAGAACAGAGGACTGGCAGAAGCTGGGGTGAATTTTAGGTTTTCCACCAGCAACTTTGTTATGCTGATTTTAAAACATAATTCTAGCAAAAATAGTAACCCTGCAGTCAGCTCCCTTTGTGCAAAACCCCATTTGATATGAATGAGTTCTGCCAGCAAGGAATAAAGATAGAATGTTACTTGAAAGCCATGCTTGTCAGATAAAAGGGGGAATAATTTATTAGGATTATATCTTACTGTACCTTTGAAAAAAAAAAAAGAAATTACATTAAAAATACAAACAGCAGAGAGAAAACCACTGGGTGAAGAAATACAGTTAAAAGAGCACATCTGTTTCAAATTTTTACTTGGGGCAAAAAAAAAACCACCATAAAAAAACCCCACATGTGTTTTTATTTTAAATTTGCATGTGTGTTGTTATCCTTCTGTTAACTGTTAGGTAAATTAAAGTCCTGAGAATCCCTTTTTCAGTGGGGTTTGGTCAGGACTATTTGTACACATTGTGAGAGAGATAATTGGAAAGCTAATTGAAGTTTTTTTTTTATTTTGAGGAAAGAACTCCCTGCAGGTCTCTTAATTTGAAATTACCTGCCTTTTGTGTACTGGTGTTGACCAAAGGCACTTATTTATTTCGGAAATGAAATCATTTTTACCCTTTCAGTTTGCATTTTTGACATGCCTTGTTAGAGCAGAGCATAACAAGGAGCCATGTCCCTGCTACAGCTGCAGTAAGGGCTGAACTGGAGGGGAAAACACATTTGGTTCTGGTTAATGAGGTCTGTGTGTTCAGCCATGATTTGTTTAGATAGCAATTTCAGATCAACCCTTGTAGAGTTACTAAGGTTTCTACTGGGTAGATAGTGGGACCTCATGCTAATAAACCTTCCCACTTGGCCATAAGTAGGGGTGATATCCCAGTGATGTTGAAATCAGTGGTAAAAAAACCCATCAGCTTCTCTCTGGTTGTTGTCTCACAAGCATCCTGTTGTTCTCCTTATCTCAGCCTGTGCTTTTATAAAGATTTGAGGTGTTAAAAATACTTTATTTGAGCCTGGGAGACCCCTGACACTCATGTGATGGTCTAGAACCATGCTGTTCTGCTTTTGCAATCAAATTGAAGTGCCTAAATTAGGAGCCTTGACCTTTTTTCCAGGTCAGCTAAGAGAGATGGGGCAAATTTATCCCACCTGGGATCTGCTTCATCCTTTGGAGCTCTGTGCTCTGCATAGATGAGATAATCCAGGCTGAGGAGCTACCCCTCACTTCTGTGTGAAGTCCTCAGGTGTTCACAGAATCACAGGATATCAGAGGTTGGAAGGGACCTCAAGAGACCATCTAGTCCAATCCTCCTGCTGGAGCAGGAACACCCAGATCAGGTCACACAGGAAGGTGTCCCAGCTCCATCCTCCTGACACTCACCCTTTACATATTTGTAAAAATTAATAAGAATGGACTGATAGATCTGACAGAACATCACAGGAACATTATCTGCCTCAGCTTATTACCTGGATCAGGTGTCATATTTGGACCCATCCATTCCTTTTGAAGACAGTGACCTGAGTTTCTTATCACTTCTGAGGAACATTCTGGTGCCTTCTCAAAATTCTTCACTGATTTCTGCTCTGTAGCTTCCATATGGTGCAGGAGAGTAATAATACCACTTCCTCAGTTGCTGTTGATTCTTTCACAAACCTAAAGAAAGAGAATGTGAAAATCACAGAATGTCAGGGGTTGGAAGGGGACCTCAAGAGATCATCTAGTTCAATGTCCCTGCTGGAGCAGGAACAACCAGATCAGGTCACACAGGAAGATGTCCAGATGGGGTTTGAATGTCTCCAGAGAAGGAGACCCCACACCCTCTCTGGGCAGCCTGGGACACTCTTCTGTCACCCTCACAATGACAAGGTTTTTTCTTATACTTCTGTAGAGCTTCCTGAGTTCCAGCTTGGAGGTCACTGAGAAGAGCCTGGCTCCATCCTCCTAACACTCACCCTTTCCATATTCATAGACATGAATGAAGTCACCCCTTGCTCTCCTTTTCCAAGCTGAAGAGCCCCAGCTCCCTCAGCCTTTCCTCAGAAGGGTGATGCTTCAATTCCTTCATCATCTTCATGGCTCTGCACTGGACTCTCTCCAGCAGTTCCCTGTTCTTCTTCACCTGAGGGCCCCACAACAGGACACAATACTCCAGCTGTGGTCTCACCAGGGCAGAGTAGAGGGGGAGAACCTCTCTCCACCTACTGACTATGCCCTTTCTGAGGAGCAGTCACTGGAGTATCACAAACCAGAAGTCCAGTGTATGTGGGTATTTTGTGAGCTTACCTCCTGATGTTAACTGGGGAAGCATGCAGGTGAGAAGGAATTTTTACTCAGTGTTTTGCAGGAACTAGAAGCGTGTTGGGCACTGGGCTTTGAGTGAAAATAACTTTATGGCCTCATTATCCTCCCTTCTTCACTGCAGAAAAGCCAGTCTTTCAATGCTGTTGCCTCTGCCACTTTATTATTCCAAGAAATAGTCATAAAAACTAGCTATAGAGTCATTAGAGAACTCTATTAAAACCATCTCAGTGCCTCCAACTGCTGCAGGAAAAGAAAAGGGCTTCTGGACCAAAGTTTTCTGTTCAAAATTTTTGCCCTCTGTAGAGACAAGGAAGGCTAAAAAAGAAATCCCTGTCTGTAGCTCTTGCCAACTAGGCATGGCCTCAGTGTTTGGAGAATCCCTCTTGGGAAATCAGGAATGGTTTGATGTAGAAAGATTTATAGGCACTTAAAATGTGTAATGAAACAGCTATCTTTGCTCTCTCCCTTCTTTCTAAATCATATAAAGTCAGGTGGTGTGTGTTCATGGTAGTCTTAGTAACTGTCTAGTCAGTATAAAGCAAAAAAAAATACTAAAACACTCCTGATTTGGGTAGAACTTTGAGTGGAGGATGGAAACTGTCTGTGGAGAAGTGATTTTTTGTGTTGTCTCCACGAGTGAGTAAGGTGCTGCTGTTGCAAATCATTCTCTCCAAGAAGATCTTATGCCAAGTCTCATTAACTTCAGCAGGAGCTTCATGGGAGCCTGGGGAATCCTGAGTTTCAGAGCAATTTCTGTGGCTGAGGCTGAGCTGGAGAAAGAGGGTTGTGTGTTGGAGGGCAAGGTGTGGAGCTGCTGCCAGAGGGGAAAAAAGCAGGGAAGGGGTGAAGGGGAAAACAGAAAAACAGTCATACATTGCAATCAGGAGCCTTTTCTTGGATTAAAAATGCAGCTGAAATACATTCTCTTTCCTATTTATATAAAAAAAAAATACAGCTTTTATTAGCCTGGGTTGCCAAGGATCAATTCCACCTCTGCAGAGGGCACTAAATTCTGTTGGTTGGTTTTATAGGGCTGGGGTTTCAGACCCTGTCAGATTATTCACATACATCCCTATTTCTGACTTGGGCAAGGTTGCCAAGAGCACTGCAGTGTTGGCTTATACCAGCCCTTCTCTTCATGCTAAGATGGAAAGATTTTGAAACCTAAGTAAGAAAAAGTGAAATTCTGAAGGAAAATGCAGAAGTTGCTGTTAAATGCTCTGAAGCACACAGGGGATTAAAAAAATTCTCCAGAGCTGGCTTGAAAAATGTGGGATTTTGAGAAGCTATCACCCTACCTGTGGTTTTTTTATTTTAAAAATTTTTTTCTTAGATTTTCCACACCTTTAGTCATCAAAAATTGCTGCTGTGGTAATCATTGCAAGTCATGCTCTTAGGAATGGAAATGGACTTTGTCAGATCAAGGTATCTTGAGAGGGAAGGTGAGAAGCAGGACAAGAGAGGTGATTTTGCCCTTCTACTCTGCTCTGGTGAGGCTCCACCTGGAGTTACTGTGTCCAGTTCTGGAGCCTCCAAGATAAGTAGGACATTGAGCTGTTGGAGAAGGTCCAGAGGAGGGCCATGAGGATGATGAGGGGGCTGGAGCACCTCTCTTCTGAGGACAGGCTGAAGGAGTTCAGCCTGGAGAAGACAAGGTTTGGGGGGACCTCATAATAGCTTCTCAATACCTAAAGGGGGCTACAGAAAGGCTGGGGTAGGATTTTTGAATAGGGTCCATGATGGCAGGACTAGGAGTAATGGATGTAAATTGGAAGAGGGGAGATTTAGGCTGGAGAGAAGAAAGAAATTCCTTATGGTGAGGGTGGTGAGACACTGGAAGAGGTTGCCCAGAGAGGTTTCGGATGTTCCCTCAATTCCTGGAGGTGTTTAAGGCCAGGCTGGATGAGGCACTGAGCAACCTGCCCATGGCAGTAGGGTTGGAACTAGATGATCCCTTCCAACCCAAACCATTCTATGATTCTAATATACATTGAAACTCGTGGGTTTGCTTTCCTCCATGAACTTCCTTGTCTATATTTTCTCCTGTTTAGGATCCTCAGTAAAATTCTCCAGCCTAGTCCTTCACAAAAGCCAGCATCATTGGTGTTAGATTTGTCACAAGTCACTGAGATAGATGTTGATGAAACACCTGTCTTTAAGGTAGTTTCTTCTGTTCTCTAACCCCACTTAGTAAGAGTTTTGTTGATGCAGTGGAGTCTTAGTGCTTGTCATTAATAATAATTAAAAAATAGTGTCTCCAAGTTGAAAAGGCTGATTGAAAACAGGAGGATATGTGATTTTTCTGGATTCAGCATTAATCCATTATCTATTTGTGCTTTGCTGCAGCATAATATGAATTTGTTTTGATTAAGGTTGTGGATGCCCCCTCTCTGGAGGTGTTCAAGACTAGGCTGGACAGGGCACTGGGCAGCCTGGTGTAGTGGGAGGTGTCCCTGCCTATGGCAGGGGGGTTGGAACTCGATGATCTTTAAGGTCCCTTCCAACCCAAACTATTCTATGATTCTATGAACTTGTTGTTGCCTTCAGAGACTTGCTGTTTAAACCTGTCTCCCCCTTCCCCAGTGGCTGAACACTTTGAACCTCCCTTTCCTTAACCTTATTCTGTCCTCCATATTTATGAGATCTCATTTTGAACCCTGATTTTGTTAATTTTTATGATTGGTGTTGAAGAGGAGCATGGAATCCAGGTCAATTGGATGGAGTCCATGGGAAAATGCCACTAAAAATTAATTTATAATGGATGAGAACGTTGCTGAAAAGGCTGACTTAATTTGTTTCATTATGGTTGAAGAATGAAGATGAAGGTTTGACAGCACCAGACTGAGGTGGACACAGCAAAGCCCAGTCCTTGGCAGTCTACACTCCCTGCTTTGTCCATGTGCCTCTTCAATGACAGGTAACACACTGCTCCTTGTCAACTCCTGAACAAAATCATGGTTAATTTAATCATCAGTGGGATGCTGTTGGTGGGGTTTGCTTTTCAGAGAGTT
Source organism: Turnix velox (assembly GCA_013400935.1). NCBI lineage: Eukaryota > Metazoa > Chordata > Aves > Charadriiformes > Turnicidae > Turnix > Turnix velox. The sequence goes on from VZTY01001476.1 coordinate 44,437, forward strand.
CAGGAGTGCAAAGAGATGATTCTGATGGGAACATCTCCCTTCTGAGGAAAGGCTGAGGGAGCTGGGTCTCTTTAGATTGGAGAAGAGGAGACTGAGGGTGACCTCATTCATGGTTATAAATATGGAAAGGGTGAGTGTGAGGAGGATGGAGCCAGGCTCTTCTCACAGAATCACAGAATTTCAGGTCAGGAACACCTAGAACAAGGTCTCAGTGACCTTTAATGATATGACAAGGGGCAATGGGTGGAAGCTGGAACACAGGAGGTTCCACAGAAATAGGAGAAAGAAACTTTCTCAGGGTGAGGGTGACAGAAAAGTGTCCCAGGCTGCCCAGAGAGGGTGTGGGGTCTCCTCTGGAAACCTTCAGACCCCACATGGACACCTTCCTGTGTGACCTGGTCTGTGTATTCTTGCTTCAATGGGTGGAATGGACTAGATGATCTCTTGAGGTCCCTTCTAATCCCTGACATTCTGTGAGACACTGGTTGAAGGAGGAACAGGAGAAATGGGATGGGTAGAACAGGAAAAAAACTATTTCATAGCACTGTGTCTGGGAAAAATGGAGGCTGAGGGCTGAAGACAAGGCAGTAGTTAACCTGTGGAAGGTCTATGTCCTTAGCAGGTATTTGTCTTCTCACATACATCCTAATTGTTTAGTACTTTGAGTGTGATGATCTCCTGGTAACAAAATGACATAATTTCTCTTTGGCATCTGAATCACCTTTAGGGTTCTGAGATGGTGTCATTTCTCTTTCTGTGCCATTATCAAATTGTATGAAGTACCATTTTTTAACTTTAATAATAGTCTAGTTCTGAAATAAGTTATTAAGAGGAATTCTTTCATGAGCAGAAGCCTCAAGTGCTGCATCTTCTCGTTTGATTAATGAAGGGAATGACTGATGAAGTGAGAGTGTGAGAGTTCACACCTAATTTCAATCTATTTGAATTTGAAAATGCTGAGGTACCAAAGTGCTAAGATTTTCCATTCGTGGAATAAAGAGGGAGATGAGTATCAGAACAGGGCTGCTATTTCGAGCTCACTGCAGTGATTTTCTTAAAAACTGCTTCTTTTTTGCAGAAAACTGTGGATATTCTGGTTATTTATTTATTTTTGTCCATTTTAAGCAAAGGCAGCTGTATTTCTGGCTTAGCAAATGGTGAAGTTGTCTGTGTCTTTGTTGTGTGAGCTCACTACTCTGTCACAAGAAAAAAATGAGGGTTTGACATTTCATTAATAATAATGGGAATCTACCTTCTTTGTCATCAAAATTCAGGTTTTAGAAAAGGGAATTTTTTTTTCTTTACAGACCAATTTTTCAGTGCATCTAGAGATTCAGCTGAAGCCTGTGAAGCCTATGAGGCATCATGTAAATGCTATTCCATATGCAGAATCATAGAATGGTTTGGGTTGGAAGGGATCATCTAGTTTCAACCCCCCTGCCATGGGCAAGGACACCTCCCACTAAGACCAGGTTGCTCAATGCCTCATCCAGCCTGGCCTTAAACACCTCCAGGCATTGAGGGGCCATCCACAACCTCCACAACAGGTGGGCAACCTGTCCCACTGTCTCACCACCCTCACAGGAAAGAACTTTTTTATCTCCAGCCTGAATCTCCCCTCTTCCAATTTGCATCCATTACTCCTAGTCCTGCCATCCTGGAGCCTATTCAAAAGTCCTACCCCAGCCTTTCTGTAGCCCCCTTCAGGTATTGAGAAGCTCCTCTGAGGTCCCCCCTGAGCTTTCTCCAGGCTGAACAACCCCAACTCCTCCAGTCTGTCTTCATAAGGATGTGCTCCAGCCCTCTCATCATCTTCATAGAATCATAGAATCATAGAGTCATAGAATAGTTTGGGTTGGAAGGGACCTCAAAGATCATCCAGTTCCAACTCCCCTGCCATAGGCAGGGACATATCCCACTGGATCAGGCTGCTCAGTGCCTTGTCCAGCCTGGTCTTGAACACCTCCAGAGAGGGGGCATCCACAACCTCTCTGGGCAACCCATTCCAGTGCTTCACCACCCTCACTGTAAAGAATTTCTTTCTTATGTCTAGTCTAAATCTACCCCCCTCCAATTTACATCCATTGTTTCTAGTCCTCCCATCCGATATTATGTTAAAAATTCCTTCCCCTGCCTTTCTGTAGGACCCCCTCAGGTACTGATAAGTTAGGTTGATGTCCCTCCTCTGGACCTTCTCCAACACCTCAATGTCCTTCTGTTGGGACATGGAGCTATCTAGGGCCACTTAGGTGTTTACAAGCACACAAGGTGTACGTGGTTATGACCATGCAAAAGTACATGGACTTTGGCAGTGGAAATGTGCTCCATAAAGTGCAAACCCATGGTTTTTACACACCAGCACGTTCCCTGCTCATTAGCAACCTGCTGTAACCCCCTGTTGACACAGCTCTTGGTGGTGCATAACCATGGTGTGCTTTTTTAACCATCACCTTCAGATTCCCAGTCACTTGTAAAACCAGTCACTGTGGTATTTTCTTCATTTTTTAATTTTTTTTTTTGATTAATACCTGTAGGTATGAGGTGTCTGACAGAGTTATTATCCACTTTGGCGATGAAAAATCCCCGCTGAGGTCCAGGAGAACAGGATTGCAAAGACCAGCATGATGTCTGTCTTATAAAGCCCTCATTCTTCCAACTGACCATCTGTGGTGTGGAAAAGGACTCTGCTGTTACGCAGCAGTAGTTTTGTTGAGCTTGGCCTTGGTTTCTTTTTTCCAGATTCTGCTTAGCAAAGAGGGAGGGAGAGAAGGGGAAAAAGAAAAAAAAAAAGAGAATTTCATTGAGAGGAGGTGGGGGTGGAAGGAAGGAGGGCTGAAAGCTTTAAAAAAAAAATGACTGGCTGGTAGAAGAGTGCAGTAAAGGCAGTGAATAATTTTACTGTCCTGGTCTAGCAGTTTGGGAATGTGCCATGTAAAATAATAACATCTTCCAAGTGAGAGAAAGAGAGGAAAGTTAGGATGAAATGTGGGGAGGGGACTGGAGGGAAGAGAGGGATTGGACCTTGAGTACAGTCATTGCCAGCCCTTGCATCTGCTGCTTTTATTTTCCTTGTATTTTATTTAATCTTATTTTTATTTCATTTTTCATGAATTTTTTTCATTAAATATTATTTTTCATCAGATATTTGACACTGAGTCAATGCCCAGGATGCAAAAATCTGTACTGCACTTTTCCCATTGCTGGGCAAATTACATTCCAGGTAGGCTGCTGGCTTCAGGTTTTATCCACATGAATTCAATTGCTTCTTTGGAGCCTTATGGACCTCACCTCTCTAAAATCATCCTTTGGCACTGAAGGAGATCTAGAGGCTGGGTTGCAGGAGAGATGTAGGGCTCTTATGTCCAGTTCTGGAGCCCTCAATACAAGAAGCTGTTGGAGTGGGTCCAGAGGAGGGCCATGAAGCTTTNGGGGGCTACAGAAAGGCTGAGGTAGGACTTTTTAATAGGGTCCAGGGTAGCAGGTCTAGGAGTAACAGATGCAAACTGGAAGAGGGGAGATCTAAGCTGGAGATAAGGAAGTTCTTGACTGTGAGAGTGGTGAGACACTGGAAGAGGTTGCCCAGAGGGGTTGTGGATGCTCACTCAATCCCTGGAGGTGTTTAAGGCCAGGTTGGATGAGGCACTGAGCAACCTGGTGTAGTGGGAGGTGTCCCTGCCCATGGCAGGGGGTTGGAACTAGATGATCTTTAAGGTCCCCTCCAACCCAAACCATTCTGATTCTATTTTACATATGTCCCTGCTCACTGCAGTGGGGTTGGACTAGATGGCCTTTGAAGGTCCCTTCCATCCCTATGATTCTAATTCCTGTGCTGACTGAGCTGCAGGAGTGTAGCTTTCACCTGTGTTGTGCAGAATAGAGGAGGCTTTCAGGGCAAGGTGGCCCAGAGAGAAGGCTGCCAGCTTGTTTCCAGAGAAGACTTCTTGTCCTGAAAGAGATGGTGTATGAGGCTTGGGCACTGGCCACCCACAACCTGGCTTTGGGCTCAGATGAATGTGATTTTTGTGCTATCTTGCAGACATCTGGTTGTTTTTTTGGTTTTTTTTTTGAGGAAACTGATGCTGTGACTGAATGTGGTCTTAGTTCTCAGCTTAATTAGAACTCCCAACAGGTTTGATGCACCATCTGGTGAGAAGATGTACTCTGTGTGCCTGGTGTGCTCCCTCTCCTCACCCCCCCCTCAGTGTCAACGCACCGGGGACAGTGACACCGAGCTGCTGCTGGAGCTGCAGTAGATTTCATGCTTAAGCCTGCCTTTCATCAGAGGCTCAGCAGACCCCAGGAGACACATTTCCTTGGAAAGATGCAGCAAACATGACTTTCAGCTGCCAGGATGATGAGTAGGTTTTGGGTTTTTTTTTCTGGAGGGTGTGAAATTGTAAGCAGGATCCAGGCTGGCTGTGTTGGACTGAAAAAGCCTGAGAACACTGCTGGGAATATTGGATCATTTCAGGTATTTGAGCCAATGATGACAGGAGGCAAGTGCCAGATTGACATCAAATTGGGCTGAAAAAAACCCACCAAAACAAACCAAAAGAATCAACCAAGTGAAAGAAAAGGGATATCTAGTGGGATATTCTAGTGGGAGGTGTCCCTGCCTATGGCAGGGGTGTTGGAACTAGATGATCTTGAAGGTCCCTTCCAACCCAAACTATTCTATGATATTGGAATGGGAGCTCCCTGTATTTTCCTAAAGAGTTAACATGTATGATAGCACTGACCCAGCATGGAGGTAAGAAAGAGAGAAGTGTTACTTTACTAACTCATAATTCATGCTAGTTAAGAGGTGTTTTGTGCTCTGAGGAGGATGGATTGTGGCAAACCTCCAAGACATGGGTGAAAATGTAGAGAAAGATTCCCCAATTAGCTTTCACATCACAATCCTGCAATAAAAGGAATGACAGTCACAAAAAGAGGAGGTAACCAACAAAAATCTGTTCAGTGTTATTCCAGTGGGATCCTGGGGTGTATTAGAAGGGAGGTGGTCACTAAGTAGAGAGAGGTTCTCCTTCCCCTCCACTCTGCCCTGGTGAGACCACAGCTGGAATATTGTTTCCACTTGTGGGGTCCTGAGTTGAAGAAGGACAGGGAACTGCTGGGGAGAGTCCAGCACAAAGACACAGAAATGATGAAGGGATTGGAGCATCTCCCTTTCGAGGAAAAGCTGAGGGAGCTGGGGCTCTTTAGCTTGGAGAAGAGAAGACTGAGGGGTGACCTCATTCATGGTGATGAATATGGAAAGGGTGAGTGTCAGGAGGATGGAGCCAGGCTCTTCTCAGTGACATCCAAAGATAGGACTTGGGCAGTGGGTGCAAGCTGGAGCACAGGAGGTTCCACAGAAATATGAGAAAAAACTTTGTCATTGTGAGAGTGA
>VZTY01001478.1:0-26953 GCA_013400935.1 Turnix velox
CAGTACCTACTTCTCTATCTAAATGACCTGTTCCAGGGTGTAGTTTTATATGACCTGTTTGTGCACAGAATTGGTTATTTTTCAGCCCTCAAAAGTTTGCCAATAGATTAATGTTCCGGTATTTCTCCAGCCATTAAAACTTAAACATTCCAGGAGTTTTCCAGGTCTCTCCTTCCTACCTTTGTGATGGAATGCTCTATTTTTGCCCATTTCCAATCTTCTAGAACATAGAATCATAGAATGGTTTGGGTGGAAGGGACCTTAAAGATCACTTAGTACCAAGCCCCCTGTCATAGACAGGGATATCAATCACTCTCCACAAAATTCCAAAAGTGTTTGCTTGGAGACTGCTGTATGTACACTGCCCTTGATCTCCAAAGCTTCTTTTAGTACTAAGGTGTTCCAAGAAGGACTGAGAAAGTGGCTTCATGTAATAGAATTTAATCCACAGCTCTACAGAAACCACCAAGGTCTTTCCATCAGCTCATATGAGTTCTGCTTGGGTTGTACATGCATCTTAATTCCTTACATTGGATTCTATACAAATTTGAAAATTATAATAATTGTAGCAGTGAGTCTGTACATGTCAATACACAAAAGCAAAGAAATATACCATCTCTGATCTCTACTGCAGTGTTAACTCGGATGAATTACAAATATAACTCCTCTAGGTAAAAATTATTCGTATAAATATTCAATCAAAATCTTGTTAACTGTTCTTTGGCCAGCTTTGATGTAATGTTAGCCATTATGTGAACAAAGTAATATTTCCAGTCATTTAACTCCAACCACTGATCACAGGGGTAGTAATATGAGATCTATGGCACATCCTTGTGTAGTCCTAATTCCACACTCAAAAATATACATACTGAACACACACCCACATTCCAGCATGGCCTTTTTATGTTGCCTAGATCAGGTTTTACTGTGCTTTAAAAATGCTTGCCCTGTAGAAAGATCTGTATTTATATGTGAATTACTGCTCCCATTCTCTCTCTGTCATAGATTGCCAGGCTGAAAGGGACCTGGTATTGCATCATCTGGTCCAATCTTTCTTAGTAAAACCATGGTCTAGACAAGATAGCCCAGCAGCCTGGCCAGATGAAGCTTAAAAGTGTCCAAAATTGGGGAATTTGCCACTTTCCTGAGGAGATTATTCTAACAGATAACCATACTCATTGTGAAAAATTTTCCTCTTTTGTTCAATCACAATTTTTACAGGACTAAGCTGTACCCATTGTGCCTAGTCTTTTCCATGTGACTTCTTTTCTACATTGTTGATCTCTTCAGCTTTGTGTTTTACTGTGGTTTGTCTGCAGAATTCTCAAAATACTTCCAGCTGATTCATAGGAATTACACATGGCATCTCTCCTTTCTTGAAAGGAGACTGGAATAGATTTGTGATTGCAGCCCTGATTCCATGAGATTTCTTTAAGGAGTGAAATAGAGATGAGAAACAGTTTTCTGTGCTTAGCCATCTGTGACCTAGCTGCATTACTAGTTTGAGCACCTGTGACAATGCTAATGAGTAACACAAAATCAGTCTTTAAACCAGACCTCAGCTAAGCCTAAGAGTGGGTTATAACAGACAATCAAGTGGGTTCGATCTAAGGTGAGTTTAGGTTCAGGTATCAACAGTCATGGAGTGCTGTGTGCAGCTAGAGAGAACAGAGAAGGAAGTTGGAATTTACTTGTGACATTGTCACTTGGTGTCAGTTCAGCAACAGTTAATCTTGTTGAAGCAGAAAAAAATACAGCAGGCCCTTGGCTTGCCATTCGCTAAGTTTTCATAAGTTTAATGTATTTTGAAATCCTGACTGAAATTCACTTTATAGTTGATAAAGTTGAAGAAAAAATATAAAAGGAGCCTCCCCAGTCCCTAAGCTAGGCTAACACTGCACCTAAGCAGCATTTTTGAACCAGAAATATATTGGAGTCTTTTCATCAAAGCCACATGTCTCTGGAGTTCCACCTCTAAACAGACCCAGCATGAGATAAGCAGATAGCAGATGAGCATGCAAAATGGAAAGGAAGACAAAATCACTGTGGATTTTATATATTTCTTTCTCATTTGTGTATGCAGCCCCTTGCCTCACAGAAGAACAAATAAATATGCTTGCACATACATTATTAAATTTAATTGTATTGTTACTTATCAGTTTAATTAAACAGCCAGGGAAAAAAAACCTGTGACAATTCAAGGCATGGTATGAGCACCAATGCCATTAACCTTTAATAATCATCTTTTCCCTTTGCACTGTGGTAATGACCATATTAATTAGTAAGGAAATGATTAATTATGAAGAGCATGAACAATGCCTTGAATTGGTATAGACATCTTTCAAGGACTAGCTGCCAGCTAGCACACCTTGTGCTAGCAAGTCAAGCTCACCTTGAAAGCTGCATTTAGGGAGTTTTATTACTGCTGGCTGCAGCCTGTGGGTGCTGCAGGGATTCTGAAGCCAAGAGGACTAAACTAATGGACTGTTGTTTTGGTAAATTTAATGATCTAAAACAAACACAGCCTGGTTGTGCTGCCGTCCTGGAAAATGCTATGACCTTGACAGCCTTGTTCACTGCTAAACTGCATTCTTCTGCTCTGCAGAGATCAAAATCCCTCCTAATCCTGAAAAATCAAATATCTCAAAGTACAGCTGATCCCCATGGCAATCACTTTAAAGGTGCAAGCACAAGTGCAGCTTTGGTGTTTTGAGTGGTTCCTAGACATAGGACATACCAGGTGTAGCTCTTCATGCATACCAGAATGTATGTTAAGCTGTACTGGACAGACAAGCAAAGGTGCAAGGCTGAATATGCTTTTCTCACTCCTCCCACCAAAACACAGTCTTTCTCATCTCTCCTTTTCCAAAGACCACGAGTCAAGTTCCTCTTGACTTAACAGTTATTTCCTGAAGGACTCTAGTTACTTCATATGCCTTAACACAGTACTCCAACAGAGGTTGTTCAGAGGGGTTAGTTCCACAACAAATCAATATTGATGTGAAAATTTTGTGTGTTTGTGGACTACCAAAAGACTAGTGTCAGATTTCCTAACACTTATTCCTGACTGACAGGCAATCTGACACGTACAGTCCCATATCAGACCATTACAGTACTTGCGATGGCTCAAGAGAAATGGGCTTGACAGAGGACCGAGGAAGAAACTTCCTCTTTCTAGAAATGGGCAGCTGGAGCCCAGGCTGGTTTCCACATACAGCTTGAAACATCACTAAATGCCTTCTGCATGGGACATGAATTTCTTCAGACATATCTAACACGTTTCACAGAACAGTTGAGGTTGGAGGGGATCTTTGGAAGTCATCTTGTCCAGCCCTCCTGCTCAAGTGGAGTTACCTATAGTGGCCTGCCCAGCACCATTATCCAATGATGACTGGATAATCAGAAGTCATTCTTCTGTCATCAGATTTACATTAACATGACTGGAAACAAGCTTTAGGAAGGGGTTATGTGAAGTTTTTTCCCCCTTCTAGGAATCCCCAGCAATTCAGTGTCATGCAGTGGAACGGAAATCCTTTCACAGAACACTGAGAATTTAGAGATGCCCGTAGTGCTTGTGTGTATTGCATTCTCCCATAGGACTGCAGCAAATCCCATTGCCTAATGCCCACTAAAAATCACGAGTAAAAAGTCTTTCCTCTCATTACAGACACAAATGACAGGCTTTTAGAATGATTAGCTGGAAATTGCCTTTTCCATCAGATACAAGCCCAGAGGAAGGAGGGTTCGAGAGAAAGGAGATGCTGATATGGGCTTCTTTGTAATGCAAATGTAGGAACATGCTTTTTATCTTCAGACAAGTGCAAGTGCTTCTCAAAGATTTTATTTAAGGCCTGTGTTCTCATGCATTATAAAAGTGAAGCAAAGAGACACGCCAGCACTAATGAACTTCTAGGGGCTGTATTATTAGTTCCGAGGAAAAAAAAGAGAGAGAGAGAAAGAGAGTGCACAATTTAACGTCAGGCTTATTAACAAAGAGACAAATGCTATTCATGCAAGGAAGATGGTAGAATCGAGTCACATCTCTATTTACTCTGGGGACCTCATATAAACACAAAAACAATTCCATCTCTATCAACATCTAAATCACTCCACTGCATCCTTATAGATCCTTGTTTTTTGCTGTTTTTTTCACATTTACATATCACAAAGCTATGATAGTTGTAGTGACAGGAAAATGCAGTTTAAGGGAGCGCATCTGCCTACAAGGCACTCACTCGGTTGTGTGCTTGCCTGGCATTTAACAGTGATGTTGTAAATGCATAATGTCGTAGCTTCCTTTCATTCACTTTCATTTCTGCTCGGAAACGTGCAGACTGGGCTCTGCATAATGGGCAGAGCTTCACAAGCAGGGCAAGAGAGATCAAAAGAAGTGTAAAACAAAACAAGACCTCCAAACAAACCAAAACAAACCCAGATAATTCCATACATACCATCTTTATTCTCTCATATTATCTGCTAGGTCTACAGGATAAAAACAAATGCCACATCCCAATATGGTTTTTTACGGCATTTCTCTATCTCTGTTGTCACAAGTACTCTGTTTCCTTCTAGGTAGTAGTCTCAAACTAGAGGATGGCTGACACAGACCTAAGGGTATCCAGATGAGGAATAATATAATTCTCAGGTTGGTTTAAGGAGCTGAATTTAGCCAAGAAACTGTCACAGACTGTCTCAGCAGACATAGTCTCCAGCTGAGTCTAGCACTGGACTCAGAGGAAGGATCAATTGACTTTACAAAGTCTTTTTCTGTCTTATTTTCTGCAAACCAGAGGCTGCATGAAATTCAAGCCAGAATTGACTACCAACAGAGAGAGCAGAAAAGCTTAATATCTCATATCAAGGTATTCTGAAGATCATGAAGTCTGCAGCGCCTTGCTAAGTGGCTGGTCTATATATTATTCCAGATGCCACTTTCCAAACACAGGCAGCAAGGCAGAATATCTCCTCACAGTGTCCAGCCTCAGAGGCTGCAGCATGGCAGGCAGTTCACTTGTCCTCACAGCTATTTGTTCATCCTTGTGAGATAAAGGATAGGCACTGCTCATTTAAGATGCTGGAGTGAGAATCTACACTATAATATGTAAAACTGAGTTTCAAAAAATACTTCATTTTGAGAAGTCTTACTGAGGTAACAACTTTAGTATAAATTAAGGAATAATAACTTTGATTTATACATATCGCTACTAAGTCATCTTAGTAGAGGGAAAGAGAGGGAAAGCAGAGAGGGAAAGAGGCCACTTTATTGTAGAAAGAACTGTTGAAAAGATGCAGCCTGAGAACATACTGATTAGAGGTTTTCAAGGGTAATCATAATGCTGCAAACCTGTTAGTGAAAAATACCTCATTTTACTAAAGGCAAGGATGGACTCCTAGAAGTAAATAATTCAAGAGCTTTCTTGAACAAGCTGTTTCTTAACAGAACTTCTGGTCTTTAGACCCACCTACCACTCCCAAACATACACACTTCGACAAATGGTTTCCAGTTCAGCTGAGCAAGGCCTATGGTCATCTTCAACATTTGCCCTCCTATGCTCAAAAGTCGACTATCATTCTGGTTATTACACTGTAACTGGTGATAAAACTAGATAAGGTTTGAATGAGATGTAAAAGCATGCTGATCAGATCAAATCAATTGCTGTTTCCAGCTTACCATCATGGGAGATGCTGGCACCACTGTCACCAGCAGAATGTTTCTCTTTTGAGCCCACCCTTCCTTGTCTCCTCTCCTTTTTTTCCTCATTCTTACTTCCATATATTATGTATGAGGACTCAGTATATAAAAGTGGGAAGGTTCTGGTCAGATTAGAAGAAAAATACAGTGTTGTTTCTGTTGCACTATGGAAACAGATAGCAATGCACTGCAACATTAAACTCCACTTCTCTCTGAAAGCATGTGATTTATGCAGCTTTTATGATATGCAATCCCCAAAAGATGGAGCATCCACGCAGCCTTGCTCTGTGTCTTGAGCAGAGTCTTAATAAGCTTACAAAGACATGAGACTTGCAGTGCTTCTGCCCCTTACTCCTTGGACATCAAACCTGCTCATCCACCAAACTCATCCCTCCACAGCTTTCAACTGTAAATGGGACTGAGAAGCTTTCTGACTGTGCTAGTGCTTTTTACAGCTTGCATTAGTAATGGTGGGACATCATCTTGCCCTCTGAACCTGCTGACTGCTGGGTGTAGCAACGTTTCCTTTGGCAGCTTACTCTAAGTAGTATGCCTATGCTCTGTTCCTCAAACCCTTGTCTTGCCATGAAACTGGCCATGTTGCAGAAGCAAGGGCAAGCATATTACGTCTATTGAATGGCTGTGAAAAGGCATATAAGAGGTAGAAATAAAAAGCATAGATTACATAGTAAAGAAGAAAGCAGCTTCTTAAAAGGCTGAGTAATGCTAAGGAATCTCTCCTCACCTTCCCACCTTTAAATGGAATTAACCACAAATCAAAAGAGTGGGATTTAGAACTCCTGCTGCGCTTGTCTGCTGAGTAATTCATGAAAGCCATTGTTGGGTCTTCTTGAAAATCTCCACTAATCACCAAGGCATATTTGGTTATTTGTTCAGTGGAAGTTTAAAAATAAAAAAACCACAACATAAACCCAAACTGGAAAACATAATGATCTTCAGAAGAAACAAAACATCTCTAGGCAACACATGGCTTATAAACCCCATTCTGCAGTCAGAAAAATCTCACCTATGCAAGCAACTTCTTAATGGGGATGGATGAGATTTAAAAGCAAGAGGATCAGGTCAAATCAATTGCTGCCTCCAGCTCCGCATCACGGGAGATGATGGCATTGCTGTCACCAACAAAAGGTTTTGAGCCCTTCCTTCCTTGTCTCTTCTCTTTCTGTTCCTCATTCTCACTTCCATATATTATGTATGAGGGATTAGTATATAAAAGTGGGAAGATTGACTGTGAATTCTGCAGTCACATTTTCTCCAGTGATTGAACATCTGATGACATAGGAAAGCTAGAAGTATTCAAATGTCCTAACTGGGGATTTAGAAAGAGATACATTTCATGCTTCAATCTGTAATGACCAACTATAATAATGTGCTGGAATATGAAGACAATCACCTCAGATTATGACAGATCTTTTGCATCCAAGACAGCTTGGAGAACGTTTGTAGAAACAGAGGAAAGAAGTTCAGAAGTGACTACGTTGATGTGGGGTTTAGGGCAAGAATGGGCATCAGTTGATGATGCTGGGGCCAAGTGCTCAGAGCAGGACTTCAGAACAGTGCAGAAATCTGCAAGAACTCTTCCAGTTGTGTGCATTCTGAGAGACTAGACTTTGAGAATAGCTCCTCAGTGTATTTTATACCTTTTGCCCCACATATGCAAAGGACTATCTGCAAAGCTTTAATAGCATATTTGGTTTTGCTTAGGCATCAGAGTATCTTTAAAAGCCTGCAACCTAAATCAGGGGCCTAAATACCATTTTTAAATCTCACTTCTGAGATTCTCATTATGTTACCATGGAAGAGAATAGTGTTAATGCTGCAAACTGAAACTCTTAGGGAAAAAAAAATGCAAATTATATGTATGTATTTATTGCCTGAATCAAGTCCCTGCTCAGGACGGGGTGGGAGGAAGGAAGAGATAGGTGGGAAAGAAATTTGTTAGTGATATTCACTTGTTCTTCATTTGCTCAGGGGGCCAGTACATTTCTTTCTTTTTAACCACTAGCTTTTACATGTCTTAAAGTCTCCCTAAAGAGGTTCAGATTTTCTTGTCTATGAAGATTTAATATGCAATTAAGCAAGAGGTGAGACTTTTTTATTTTACTCCAGTATTTCTCTTTATATTCACTGAAACTGTGAACCACAATTAAATGAGTTAAGTTGAGAGGCAAATAGCAAGATTCTGCAGTCTGTGGAATTGAATCCCCATCTTGGGTATTTGTTCACAGAAGTGGGAATTGCTTTACTGTCTGTGTCAAGAACACATCCTCAAACTCTCAAAAATGCTTACAAATAAGAATCAGATTATGTTCTCCAAGGAACACTTTCTTTTATGGTACTCTTCCCTCCTCCATTTTTGTACAAACTCAACACCACTAACCTGGATTTCACAGCTGAAAACCTCTGAAATGTTGTCATGCCCAGGTAGTATCTCCTGACAACTCCCCCATGAAGATTACAGCACTCAATTTATTGCACTTTAACTGAACATGGTGAAAACAGCTGGCTCAGCAGCATGCAAGACTAAAACTTATCATTGCTTTGGGTTATTTTTAGGAATGTGGCAAGCTGATACCAACTAACAACCTGAAAATTGAGTACATTCAAACAGCTCTATCTGCCTTTCCTAGAGCTGAAAAATCAATGGCTTCTCCCCCTCAAAGTATAGTTACTTTACATTTCTGTCTCTGTTCCTACACCTTACCTTACACAAGGGAGAAAGAACACCACAACACAATTTATGTGCTGATGTAGGTGGACAGACAGTATTATTGCTTCTGTCCTGTGCCTTCAATGTACTTAATTTCTGGTGATGAAAGGTTAATCGCTTGATGAATAAGGGAACTTAATGGTTCATTAAATTTTTGATCATTTCTTTCAGCAAGGCTGTCCATTAAAGGGTAGCAAAGGCACCACTGGAGCATATTAACAAAACAGGTCCAAGCACGTGGAAAGGACCTCTGGAAATAATCNCAGCAAAGGCACCACTGGAGCACATGAACAAAACAGGGCCAAGCATGTCACCAACTTTTCCACAGAATCACAGAAAGGTAAGGCTTGGAAAGGACCTCTGGAAATAATCTAGTCCAACTTTCCTGCCAGAGCATGTTCACTTAGGTTGCACAGGGATATATCCAGGATGGTTCTTAATGGCTCCACCACCTCTGTGGGCACCCTGCCCAGTGTTCTGAATTTTGACCCAGAATGCACTTAAAACTCTTTTGAGAAGCTGCAGTGTTTTTGAAAACTCCCAGCTACAAAACCCTGATCTCCAATTCTCCATATACTCTCTGATTCTCTATGTACCACTGGAATAATACAGGAATAGTAACACAGGTAGGAACCAAATACCGGTACCTCCCACCTGACCTCCTCTTCTATCAGATGCTTCAGAGCAATCGACAAAGCTCCACACTGTATCTATGCTAGATTAATGTTGACTGGCCAAGGAGATTTCAATGTCTTCACCTATTCTGTTACATTCAGAAGCAATCAAACTCATTTCTCTGACAAAATGGCTAGCAGAAGAAAAGATCTCTAGTACTCTCAGTGCCAAGCTGATAGTGCTACCAGAGCCAAGCCTTACTGGTGCTTTATTAAGACAGCAAATTGGTCTTTAAACTGGGATCATATCATCAATGACTATGAAGAGCAAGATCCCATCAGCTGATTGCAATTTTTCATTCTTCTAGCCCATTATTTATTTACACAGATAATTAAATCCTCTGAAGTGCAAACATTTATCAACAATTTCATTACCTAACTCTTCCTTCTTAGTTCTTTGTAGAACTAGGCACACTGACAGCTTCAGTAACCACCACCTAATTAAAGTAATTGTTGGACTGCATTTCTTATTCTGTTTCATGTATAATTATACTCCATGGGAAATCTTGTGGGATTTGAAACAGACTTTTAATCTATTCCACATGAATCAAAAACAACTCCCAAGAAAATAGTTTAATAGTCATGTTTAACAGTATGCCACTTCATTTGCACCAGAGATTTCACAGTCTCAGTGTTACTCACAGACCTTCTCAATCACACAGGGACAACATAAGGTTTTTTTCAAAAAGGAAATGCTTTCCAAAATTTTTGTACAGTAATTATATTGCTTTTAAAGGGAAACCTTTGCTGTTTGGACAAACTCTCCTAGAGAGACTGAGAGCTGCTTATCCCAAAGTTTCATAGACAGTCGCACTTTTTTCTCTTCGCTCCTTAGATTTACCATGACCCATTCACACTTTCATGAACTCTCCTTTTATTACCTGACATCAGCGTACTACTAATTTGGTTTCAGTGATAGCATTTACTTTCACAACTACTTTGTTTAAAGCACCAGTTAGCATCAAGATGTCTTAGTCTGTCACTGACATCACTGCAGTTCTTCACTCTAATTTGATCTACTAAAGAGGAGACAGAAAAAATTTAAAAAGCAACTTTCCTCCTTCCATTACATAGTTCTGTGTTACTTTTATCCTCAGTTTGATGGAACTTGGATCCAGACAGGAAAGGTCTATTGGAAAAGGACATTTCTGGAGTTACCTGTGATTATATTTAAATTCAACAGCTGATGTGCACTGTATCAGAGCATCAGTGAATCAGTCAATTGTCTTGTTGAGTACAACAGTTTCCTTAAAACTCATCACCAATTTTTTTTTGTGGAAACCAACACATGGGAGCAGACTTATGTGCTTAGTGTTGCCAGGTGTGTTACCAGGACCAACGATGTATTAACCTAAGAGGGGGAAAGCATTCCTGTGCCACTTACTTTTAATGTATCATACAAAGAGAATACAACTTCTTATTAAGTTTTGTAAGCCTTAAAATATTTGAACTGAAAACTGTTGGATTTCTAACCCCAGGGCATTTCAAGAAAAATCTCCAAATGTGTTTTTGTAGCAGCAATTTACCATGAATTGGTTATGGATGCCTAGCTTTTTCCTTTGTAGAGGGAAGCAAGTTGAGGCTGTCTAATCCTACAATCCCAGTACACAGTCACCTCCGACTAGAAAGCATTCAAGGATCTTTGTTTTGCCTCCCAGGGGACAGAAACAATGCCTAAATTTGTGCTTCAGAATAACAAACCCTGCCAATCAGATTGAAACGCTGTGTTTTTATTACTCGCAGATTTTCATATTATCTAAAATCACCAGATAAGTGGATCTGCAAAGTTCTCCTTTCATGCTTATCACACTGTCTTTCTGTGATTACAGTATATTAAATCAGGAGTGGTCATTAGAAATAGAGCCTGCAAAGCTATTTATGAGGTTAATTAACTCAACATTTTCCTGCAGGCTTATCAAATAGGCAGCCTGGAGCCACTGGACAAGTTATTTTATAGATATATTCATCACAATATTAGGGGGTAATATAGGTACTGAACTTCACTATCAGGTCAAGTAGTCAGTATGTATATAACAGATTCATCCTATGGGCTTGGGATTACTCACTGGCATTATCTGTGACCTCATCACAAGAAGATGCCATGTGACATAGTCTGAACAGAGGTTTTGTGAATATATCACTCTGTAGCCACTGTGTGGTCCTCCACAATCAATTTTTGAAGACTTTCTAATCTTTTACAACTAAAGTGACACTCACTTTTACAAAGCTATTGGCAAAAAATAAATAAATCACCTTTTAGCAAGATGATTACAAATCACTGAGGTTCTCATATTGCAATCAAAACTTTGCAGACTGCTCCTCTGAACCTCTGAAAGCGTTACACAAGTCCAGCTGGTAAGCTAATGAACTGTCTGTGAATAAGGTTTTATTCTCATTGAGCACTTAGAGTTGCTATCGCTCATTAACATGTTGAACATTTTGAAAGCAAGAAAATCAATGTTACAGAGGGAACAAAACATATTTCAAAATGACAGCAAGCTGAAAGCACTATTTTGAGAAAATATACTGTGTGGGAAACACTGTGTTCATAAAGCAGCATATTTCTATGGGGGTTTCTTACCTTACTGCGACTATATAGCACTATATAAGTCTTTACTGTAGGCAGGTAAGGGTGCCATCTGGGCCAGAAGCACCCTGGGGCTGGGGGAGCTACTGGGGATCCCTGGGCCAGCAGTGAGGGAGGTGTGCAGCACTCACAGGGGCAGCCCCAGCTCCACCTCCCTGGTGCTTCTATGTGCAGTGGTGGCACATTCTTTCTAATATATAAGGAAAAATCTAGAATAGGGAAAAAAACACCAGAAACTGATTGCAAATAAAGGTTATGGAAGAAAATAACCAGACTGGACATGGCACTGAGCAGTCTGATCTAGTGGGAGGTGTCCCTGCCTATGGCAGGGGGGTTGGAACTCGATGATCTTTAAGGTCCCTTCCAACCTGAACTATTCTATGATTCTATGAAACACAGCAAACTGTTCTGTCTTTCTGCAAGTTTTCAAACAACTGTCATTCTTAACTGATTTCCCATCATCACTTGTAGAAGTGGGGTATGAATCCCAGCATTTCAGTATTCTCACACTGACAAAAGAAATTGGTAAAGCCAAGATATTGCCTTAAATAATTTTTGGATTGTCCGCACAGTAGCACATCTCATCCACCTATAAATCAATACAATCAAAATGAGCATTAGGTGGAATTGCACCTGCAACATCTTTAACACTTCTTAGCATCATCAAATAGAGGAGACGGAGTCAAGCTGAGAGTCTGCAATGTTACTCCTTAATGTTATTTCATCCATTATTTCTTCAATTTTTCCCAGCTGGTGGGGACTAACGAGAGTCAAAGAACTGTTGGGCTTTGAGAATATATTGTGTTTGGTTCTTTGTTAGAGCAAACATAATGCATCTTAAAGGACCCTAATAACATTCAGGGAATAAAGTTCTTCACCATGAGGTTGGTGAGGCACAGGGACAGGTAGCCCAGAGAGGTAGTGGAGGCCTCATCTCTGAAGATGGTCAAAGCCAGTCTCAATGAGGCTCTGAGCAACCTGACCTAGTGCAGGATGTCCCTGCTCACTGCAGGGGAGTTGGACTAGATGGCCTTTGAGAGTCTCCTATAACTCTGTGATTCTATGATAGTAACCGAAGCATAGGATGGTGAAGTGCTGAGGGTCCAGATACAGCAAAGGAAACATCCTGATCCTCACTGCAGTGCTTTGGGATAAGATGCTGAAAATCTAATTTGTCATACTTGCCCAAAATTAGAGACATTAATTGCCACTGATGGTATGGGACTTTGAGGCTCTTCCTCAATTTATATGGATTAAAAATAGCATGAAAACAGGGTAAAACCTTATCCCATTTGCATCACCTTATCAGGAGTTCCATTTACATGAACAGAACATGATTTTTCTGCATAAAGATAATTGAAGCCTTTCACCAGAATAGGTGATTTCCCAAAGAACTGAAAAATCAAGACAGAGCAATAAGAACTAGCCCCTCACATGCTGAAATTTCAGTCACACCTTTGAGAAAGGAATAAAAGTGGTTCTGATTTTCATTGAAAGACTGACAGTGACACTTGCACTTCTTTTGCAGAATATGTTTTTCAGAATAACTTAAAAGGCTCACGTAGCTCAAAAATTAGACTAACAGATCCTGCAGTCTTACCATCAGTTTGATTCTTGAGGGACTTTTTACTTGGATTTCACAACAGCCAAATGAATTGCAATTTAATTACAGATCTCTGTCAGAATTAAAAATCACCAAAAAACACCTAAAAAAGGAAGAAAAAAACCCTCAGCAACAAAAAAGTTCCTCAAAAACCTGTCCAAAACTGGAAGACAACTTTTGCCAAATATTTTCAATAACAACACTCACTGAAATTTTTGTACTTCATTTATAGATAATGCACTGGACTAGAGGGATGTGAGACATATTGTGCATTTAACAATAATGGTGTTGCTTCCTATTAGCTGAATTCCAGGATAAAAAAAGAACTGAGAAGGAAAGAAATATAAATGGCATGCATGCTTTTCTATTCCCATGTCATGCTGGAAAGATATTCTTTAGAATTACAGATCATTCAAAAAAATTTCCATTGTCATTTTACTAGTAGCAATAACCTCTATCCAAGTTAAATTCAGGTGGGAAATTTTTAAGACACATGTTTGAGTGAAGACAGTAAGAGTAATGTTAAAACCAGAAGTGTTTAAAAAATTTTTCAAAGATGTGGATCTTGTCAGCTTTTTGTTTTGGTTCTAATTTCTATGTTAAGCTGGTTGCCCATGGTTAGACTTATTTTGGATTCACCTCCTTTACTTTTCACATCTGAAAGTTGGGGATTTAAGCCTGCAGATTACCCTGAAATGTTTACTGTCAATGAAGAGAAACATCCAACACTAAAAGAGCAGTCAAGATCACACCCCAGGCACCCTAAGAAGACTAGTTCAGCTTTGGATATTCAAAGTTAAGCAAAATAAATGCTACACAGGATGCCTAAATGCTGATAACATCAGTATAAAAATATTCACATGTTCATACTAGTGAACTGTGAAGTGAACTCAGGGTCATCTCTCATTGCTGAAGTCAATACCATTTTTAAAACTGATTATAAAAGCAGCTATATATGAAGAATAGACCTCCTATTGTAGGCAAGTTAGTGCTAATTTAAGCACCTAAATATAATGACTATAAAGGGATGAGATATTATTATATCTGATTCATTTTGAACAAATGGACTACTGAAACAGCAGGCTTCTTTTAGAGGGAACTTGATCCTCTTACCTTTCAGTTGTTATCTGAGTCAAAAGGAGATGTGCAACACTGCAAACACTTTCTGCTTAGAAACAAAACCAAGAAAATTCCTGCATCTCCCTCATGCTTGACTCCCTACGAATTCCATCACTTAATCAAGGTTCATATGGCCAGACAATGGAAGACCAATATATGTCCAAATAAGAATCAATTAATACATGTGAAAACAAACAGTAGGTATTCAAAGACTTGTAATGGAGCAGCTGATCTGTCCTCCTTGTACAGCACAACCAGAGCTTTAGTCTTTCAAAACCTCTCTCCATTTCCAATGCATGATTTCTTGGTTGCCCATCACAATTTTAGCCTTGTTACAGATATTAGCGTTAACCTAGGATCATTTTCTTCTATAAAGATCATAAGGGAAAATATTTGCAGACCATAGTAAGAGAGTAATGAGCCCTTTACCAGGAAGAGGATCATTTGTGGTATTTCCCATTATAGAAAAGACCAGTAGAAGAACTTATAGGTCAGGAAAATGCCCTTCAGTTGAAGAAGATGTCTACATTTAGTGCATCTGATGTGTAAAGAGTGTTATTTACTTTACCACAATTGCAGTCAAATGCTATGTTGAAAATTGAAATGGTGAGATGCTCTTTTGCTAAGGGCAAATTCTAGTCCTAAGGGATGATTATAATGCATTTCGAGAAGCCAGTATCAGATGACAAAAAGAACTAGAAAGGTATGGGATTTCTACAAGGGTCTTTAGAGATAACCCTGTTGAACAACCCTCTGGCAAAGAGTGGGTTGAAGGCAGAGAAGAAAAACGTGAATGGATGAAAATTGTTTTCAGAATAGCATTTTACCTTCCTGAAAAGGCTTACTTCCTTCACCAACATGAAAGAGCAGTTTACCTTAACAAATTCTTACTGCTATTAAAATAAATGTCAGGTTCATAAGTGAAAAACTTGACTATAGAGAGCATGAATATGAAATAACACATGATTTGACTTGTTGACCTTCTATCCTCTGGTAGTCAGAAATCCTTTTTGATAGCTTTCCTGATAAAAACATAGTAAAGGAAGGAGTGATTTATGCTACATGCCTCAAAGTTGATATAACACAAGGTCACAAAGTCTACAGCACTAGATGACTCATACTGATACAGGAATTATGGCAGAATCTTCATCAGTGAGTACTGCAGAAAGCTACAGAAGAAAAAAGAGCTCTGAAAGGTTGCTGAAGCCAAAGAGAGGCAAGAGAAAACTGCACCCAAAAAAATGCAGTCGATTTTATCCTCCTTCCAGACCAATAGAATCTAGTTATTTGTGATGCACTCACCTCCAAAAACAAGTTAATCACTCTCAACTTTCACACCTCATATGAAGTAATTTATTCAAATTTACCTGATGTAGCTATAAAACTGTAAGTACAGACAGATGTATACTTCATACAGAATTCTAAGATACCTTTAATCTTAATATTAGTAAATTAAAAAATAAATAGGAAAAAAAAAAACAAACAAAAAAACAGGAGCTCTATATCACAAAGAGGGAGAGAGCTAAAAGTTGGACATTACTGTTTCACAGATGTAGGCACTGCATCACAAATTCATGAGCATGTCATTCTGTGCTCCCTTTCTGAATTGGCAATGTAGTCAAGTAACCTTAATGCAATGATGCCAGGCTTCTCAAAAGCTGAAAGAGTTATTATAACATCTAACACCAGGGGAAATGCTACCATGTAATGCGCTGCAAAATTTCCGTGGAAGCCATTTACTTTTTAAAAAGCAACATTCTTCTTCCCTGGGAAATAACATTACTGCATTTGGAGAATTTATAGCAACCAGGAATGTAAACCTACTATAAATAAAACTGAAAATAATCTTTTTCATTGTTCACACTAAATGGAGTGCAAAAATAAATAAATTATTTTAAAACCCAACAAACTAATCCAGTTTTCTAACACTATTCCAATACTAATCCAGCATACTCTTCCTTTTATAAGCAAGATCATATTTACAATTTGCATTGGGTGACTACCTTTTTGAAGGAATTATAACCTACTTTTTCATGGTAAGGCAAACTCATAACTTGGCCAAAAAGTTAAGAAATTATTGCTAATTAGATTCCTAAACTTTACTCATATAGGTCTGATACAATCATAGAATCATAGAATGGTTTGAGTTGGAAGGAATCTTAAACATCATCGAGTTCCAATACCCCTGCCATGGGCAGTGACACCTTCCACTGGACCAGGCTGCTCAATGCCTCATCTAGCCTAGTCTTAAACTTCCAGGGAAGAGGCATCCACAGCCTCTCTGGGCAACCTGTTCCAATGTCTCACCACCTCACAGTAAAGAACTTCCATCTTTTTTCCAGCCTAAATCTACCCTCTTCTAATTTGCATCCATTACTCCTAGTCCTGCCATCCTGTACCCTATTATAAAGTCCTACCCCCTGCCTTTCTGAAGGCCCCCTTCAGGTATTGATAAGGTACTATGAGGTCTCCCCGGAGCCTTCTCTTCTGCAGTCTGAACACCCCCAACTCCTTCATCCTGTCTTCATAAGGGAGGTGCTCCAGCCCTCAGATGATCTTCATGGACCTCCTCTGGACCTGCTCCAATCAACAGCAGATCTATTATCAATGGCTCTAAGATTGCACAGGAGCTCACAGCAATTGATGAGAGAGTAATTCTCAAGCATTCAGAGTGTGACAACCGGACGCATCCAAGATATAAAAAGTGTGCATTTCTTTCCCTAACTAGTGCTAAATGCAGATATAATGTTGTAATCTACCAAGGGCCCAGGGCAGTTTCTCAATCACACACCACCATTCTCTTTGCAGCTGAAATACCAGCTTAAAAAGTGTGCATTTCTTTCCCAAGAGAAACAAGACTGTTGCCTTTGAGAAGCAAACAGCAATTTTATTAGAATCTCCCTGAAATCAAGCCAGAGGGCATAAAGGATGTTTCTGCCAAGATAAACCAAAAGAACTGGTGTTTGTTACCACTAAATAAAAATCAAGTAAATGTAATAAGTCCTGCAAAGTGATGTAGCCTGAATGCCCCTTAACCATGTTTCTTACAAGATTTATATTGTATGGTGAATCTATTTAATATACATGCTAAGGTACTGGTGTTGGGGTGGATTTTTTTTTGTTTGTTTTGATATGCTCTCAGTTATTGCATTTATAATCTGCCTTTTGAACCACACAGTTTAATTTTTTTTTTTTTCATGCAATGGGGAAACTGACTCTCAAATTGCTGCTGCTCATTTACATGCTCATTCTGTTATTCACATCTTCACCCTATCAATATGCAACCTTACTGTCCTGAACATCACAGAGACCTGCAGATATTCCGAGGGATGAAGTTTCTATCCCAGATTTTTTCAAGCTCCATGTAGATTCTTTAGGAAAAACAAGAATCTGCCCCCCCATCTTGGGAAGACTTGTGCCTTTGCTTGGCAAAAGCATGCAGGCTTGTTAATCATGTTCCTTGCACTGCTCCCTAATCCCAAGACTCAGACTCTCCCTCCTAGGCTAGGCAGCCTGTGAAGGACGACCTGAAATAGCTTTGAACAGCAGTTTCTCCTGAAGCTGTGATTTTCTGCACATCAGCTCTAGCTATCAAGAAAGAAAATTCTAAAAAAGTCTGCATGTTTCACATGGTAGGGGTAGGTCCTTTACCCTCAGCATTGTAGAATTCAAAGTCCTGGTCAGTCTCCCTGTTGAGAAGAATAAAAGCAACGACTGTATAGTGCCAACTCAAGTACTGTATTAGTGGAAGGTGCTGATATATTTTCTGTTAAGAATACATTTGATGTTGTCTAAAAGAAATTGAGGTTATTATTGGTATAATTTAAAACAATGTGTGCAAGTACATGGGGAGATACAGACAAAGTAAGTTTTACCTGTCAAACTCTGTGGAGTGAAACTTTGATTATGCTCCCCACCCCTGCCTTTTAATTTTCCCTCTGTCTTTAAATTCTGTGTTTCTATCTGTAAAACCACTACAAAGAAAGTTTCTCTTAGAGCATTTCCAGCTGTGCTAACACCTGCAGAAAGAAGATATCTCAGAAGAAACCTGCAGTTGAATACCCACATCAAAGGAATTTGGCAAACTTCTGAACTTTGGTTGCTTATACACTTCAGATCCATGTCCTTTCCCAAGATCAAACTGTGGAATGGAAAGAAGACCAAAAGAAAACATTATTTTTCTATTATCTTGGCAGGATTGTTCATCAGGCAGAAAAGTTTTCTTTTTCATTGGATACAAGCTGCCATTTTGAGCATCAGCTGAGAGTCTTTCAAAATTACTGACTGTATTCACACTATCCTTTTTGGTTTGAATTTTTTTCTTTTCATGGACATAAAGTTAATCAGAACAAGATACATAAAACAATTAAATGCCTTGACACAGAGACAATAAGATAAAAGGCTTTTTATTCTTTGTTTTTGAAGCTTACCAGGCTCCATCTCAATATTGTAAAAAACTTTGGAAATAGACTATCCTCATTTCTCTTTTTTCCTCAGCACTGAGCAGTCCATCAAAAACAATGTATGTAAAATTTTGCAATCCCCATTGAAAAACTGGTTGTGAGAATGGATGACAAGCAAGTTTGTTTGCTTGTGGATTCTAAATCCTTCCTGACACTCTTGGTATAATTTCAATTTCTATGACAGATGGAAGTTCTCCCCCCTCTTCCATTTCAATAATTTTTTTTTCTCCGATCATCTATGTCTGTAGGTTTAAATTAAACTTCAAATATCAGAACTGTGATCGTAAGTTTTTCAGAATTGGAAATACTGTGGAATTGGACAGATAATAAGCAATTATATTACAAATTACTCCATCACAGTGCTACAATTTACAATATCCAATGGAGAATTAATTCATTAGCAGTTGTAGACTCTACATATAAGCATACCTTTTATTTAGAAAATAAGGCAGTGCTTTTGTAACTCTGATGGATGGCACAGCAATGTCTCTGCCAGGGTTTCTTTAGGTGAGCTAGAAGGGATGTCTGGAGAAGTCATCACTCAACAACAGTCAGCAGGCACTAGTGATTCTATAAAGATGGCTGCTCTTCTCCCCAGCCATTACAGACTCTGTTATGTAGAAGTAGTCTTTGAGGCTAAATATCCCACTCAAGCTGTTTCTAAAACAGATGTAATTTGCTGCCATGTACACACAACATGTTAGTGGCAGGAAAGCATAAAAAGTTTCCCAGATACCAATATTTACTTGCTTTGGGAAAAGTTTCCTGGATGGGTATCAAGAACTTGACAATTTGCACTAAGTACATGCTCTACGATAGTTTTTTCACCACCACTCTGAAGCCTCACTCCCAGCAGTGATCATTTCAGATCTTGTTTTGCAGGGAAAATCAAAAAATGAAAGAATAGAAGGTGCTGGAAGGAAAGTGTAGTAATCTGAATGAGCAGTTCAACATGCGATTTGGTACCAAACTAAAACTGCAGCATAAGAACACAGAGGTGTTGATGTGACATTTTGGGGTGAGACTTCTAATTAAGTAAGTGCTGTTGCAGAAGTTCAATCATGTCTTCTTAAAAAGGACCTGAGCTGACTTTAATAGGTTAAGGTCTTTACCTTGTTGAGTTGTTCTACATTAGAACATCTGGAGCCAGATGGAAAAGCTGGTGTGTCTTGATCAAACCTATATCATTTGTTCCATCCCACTGTGAATCCTTTCCATCTCCATCTCACTATGAATAAACCATCCATAACCTAAACAAGCAAAGATGATGTTTACTAACTAAAAGTAAAAATTGGAATAGTGGAATAAGACAACAAGGCTTCTCAACTGAAGCAAATACTATATATTATTGTATGATCAGGTCTTAAGAGTCAAATTCTTTGGACAAGGAAGTACATTTTAATGAAAATATGCTGCCCCCACAGAGCCATATATTATAATTTGGTCTAAAACCACAGCAAGCAAACAAAACAAAACAAAAAAAATCAAAAAAATCCAGGAATTTGTTCAACTTTTTAGTAGAAAGTTGTCCCAATCCTTTCCATGCCTGAACAATTACATCTGTCACCATGTAATGCTCTGACATATCTTCCACTGAGTTATGGTTAATTAGTTTAAGGATATCCAGACACATTGCCTTCTGAAGACAGACACTATTGCTTTCATAGATACCTTTAATTTGTTTTTTTTTTACCTTTAAAGATAGATCTGCAGCCAAGTCAAAGCTCTTTTACTGCACAGCAAAAAGACTATTATTCTACAAAAACAAAAGAAGAATGACTCATTTAGGAGCTGGTTATAAAATCAGGCCTTGAGAGAAGTCAGTTTCTGATGTGAATATGTAATCATAAAAATGAATTAAAATGGGATAAATTGTTTATTTAGTAATTTAAAGTTTCAGAAGATGATTTTGACATACAGAGAAAAACATTTAATAAAAAACACTGATGCCTGTCTCCTTAAAAAAGAACACATCTGTATGCCTAATGCCACCTATAACTGAACATGATTAAATTAATCTTTTTATGTTAGCAAGAGAAGAGGAAGAGATAATTAGTTTACCATCCTCAGATACTCTTAATGACTTCAGCTTGTGACAAAATGTCAGAATTCATCAGAAGCATAATTTTTACATGAGTATATTTCAAAATCTTTAAATCCACTACAGGTTATTAAAATGGCTATTTTCTGAGGAAAAACAGGTTAAAAATGAATTTCATCATGAACTAGGATTTTGCTATTGCAGAAATTTGAATTGAGAAGAAAGGTGAAAACAAACATACATAAAATAGCAATTAGGACACAGGAATGCAAGGTGCATTCACTGCATTTACAGTGTATTGTAAATATGCTATGAACACGAAGACAGACAAATAACAAGCACAAGAGAGAGTCCCCTGGGCTTACAATGTCCTCTGTGAAAAGGCTTGGAATTGAAAAAAATGCTAATGCAGTGTGATCATGCCCTGCACTGAGAAATTCCAAAGAAATTGGAAGAGTACAAGGATAAACTACAAGAATGCAGCTGGCTTAGAAATAAAAACCATGCTGTGTAACATGCATTTAACAATGTACTTTACAATTTTGCTCTTCATTATTTTAAGTACACGTATCATACATCCTGAAAAATTATTCACATCCACTGCATATAGCGAAGTAATCAACAGTTTTCAATATCTAAAACTGCTAAGGTGCATGAAATTGGTCCACAAAGATTTTCAGTGCCAAACATCTATCTTAAAATAACAGCATAGAAGAACTAATAGATTAAAAAGAAACAGAAAGGGTGAGCTTGAAAGTAATGGAGTGTCCTTTATCACTTTGATTCTTCTAAGCTTAGCAAAGTAGAGGATCATAGAATGAGCCTATTTCACAAGTCAGTTCTGACTGGAATTTCTTGAAGTGACAGTCCTCTCACCCATACATAAAGCAGCACTGCAAACATGGGGGCTGTAATGGCAGACCTGAACTGCTCCCCAGCATAAAACACCACATATATTTGACATGAATTGAGTTGGAAAACATGCTATGTTGGGGATTATCAAATTTAAGAGGAAATAATAAAATTTATTTTCATGTAATGGTGATCAAGTAATATCATCTACCTGTAGTTCTATGACTAGAAAAGAATAATAATGAATTGCATCACAGACATGTTCTAAAACTTTAATCCAGTAATATTGGTCTGTACCTCTCGTGATGCTGCCCTGCATTTAGGTCAGAACAAGACTGGGGTACAGACTTAACAAGACCCCACAGATTTTAAGGGTTGGAAAAGAATTGTATCATGCTCTGAGACAGTCTCTCAATAGAGACATCTAGGAGAAATGAAAAATACTATCTGTCCCCCAGATCAGGTTCAGATTAATTTCTCAGACATAAACTAACATGAATGAAACAGATTTCTGGGAGATCGTAGCCTTGGAATGTACCAGGGAATTAACCAAATGCAGATGTTTTCCCGTGCAGGTGCAGCTTCACAGTGAAATAGACTGATGCTCCTTTCTGGAGATCAGGTTTTGTGTGCTTGTACCTTTTTACTCGGCAACCAGAGACAGAGGCCACAGATCAAGAGCCTGGTACATCTGTCAATCAAGTAGATAAGCCATACAATGCATAGAAGAAAGGACAGATTTTCAGCAGCTCTGAGTAATTACAGATGATGAAAGTACTACTTTCAAAAAGCTGGGAAAAATAGAGATGAACAGGGGAGAAAAAGATTGGTTTTTTCCTCTTTAGGCTCAATACTCTTTTGTCAGACTCCCTATGCCATGCATAGGAAGAATTCTATATGCAAAGACCAATGTCTTCTTAAGAAAGAAGATTGCTGCAACATGAGATACACACTTCAAACACTAGATTACCGCCAAAAATAATTGAAAATGTACAGTGGTTGGTAAACACTATGGATATAAACAGTGTCTCAAATTTATTCCCAAATTTTACAACTAAAAACTGCAGGGGTTAGCAAATTTCCATTATTTTTATTCTTATATTTTATATTTCTGATTATGCACCAAGTGGTTCAACAGAAACACATCAGATTAAACTCTTCTTTCTCATACTCTTATAGCCTTTTTTGCCCTATGAAAAAAAAAAAAATCAAAACAAAACAAAATACATAAAGAAACATTTCCTCAGCTTCACTTTCATACAAGGAATTAAAGCCAGATATAAAGCCAGTTATAAAACCTGCCTATTTTGGCTAAGAAGACATTTGTGAGTTTAGACAGATAAATCTTTGTTGTACAATATGTTTGAAATTCAGCAGATATAATAACCCTCTTCTGGGTTCAAGCAATACCACCTACTAGAAAGAGAAAAATCACAGATGAGGAAATGTTTAATTCAGATGGATAATCTATGAGGAAAGAATAGATGATTGCTTATCTTCTGCATTATGAACAGAGGCAATGCTGCCTTATGCTATGGTTTCAATGCACTGATGGTATTTAAAAGATCTCTTGGCCCAGCAGGAACACAGAAGCTCCTTATAAGATATAAGAGGCATGGGGACCTTGGAATAGTTGACTTGTTGACAATAAACTAACAAATAATTGTATCCTAAGGCTTTCGATTTCTTCTCACCAACTGTTACTCTCAATATTGGGTTTTGGGGAGAATTTAGAAGAATTGTCCTGTGACTAATGCTCAGCATTTCTTTTCCTTAATGCTTAATACTGGCTCTATCTGTACAATGGCTAAATCTGATTATCAGTGCAAAAATCATCTGTTTTAAATCACTGTTTTAGTTATCTAATTCTAGTTATCATACCTTTAACTCAAAGTGAGACTTTCATTCAGGGCACTGATATTTTTTATAAAAAGCAATTTCTTAAGACTCTCAGCAAATCTCTAAAGTCTTACTCTTGACATTAGTACAGAGGAAATTACTTTCCTATAGTTAAATTGCACATCTGCACATTTGCAGCATGTAAAAAGAAGCCAAATCTCCTGAATACTAATCATGTGATATAATCACAGGTTGCTGCTTTTACTTTATTTTCCTTTGTCCTTCTTCACTTTTTTTTTCATTTCCCTTTAATATATGGGCTCCCCCACCAATGCATATTATGAACTTGCCTTGGAGCACTCACATGGACCCAAGACATCAAGTTTGGACTAAAATGTTCCTCTTATCTGTTTAACTTCAAAAAAAATCTGTTTTTCCCCTGGTCAGGTTGTTTTTTCCTAATGGAGAAAGCTCCCAGTTCTGAAGGCATTACAATTTACACAGAATATTATCAATTCAATATAGAGCCATACTTTGACCTTGCTGTTTTGTCAGTATCAATTTGAGAACTAGTAGACATAAGAGTAACAGTTATTATTGTAACTACAAAAAACCACATGTGCCTTAGAGTATCATAGCATTTCAAAGGCTACTCTACCTGAATCATCACAAACATCATCTCTCTTAAATGTAAAAGCTACTTATCCTTAGAAAATTGGACAAGAAGGGGAAATACACTCACATTACTAATCATCTTAACCTATAGCTTGCTAACATATTGCAATCTGACAGCTGAATGAATCCTGAGAATGAAGAGAAAGAATTCAAATTTGGCACGTTGTCTTGGAGTACCCATCTCCTACTCACACTTTCATCTCTCTTCTGGTTAATGGAGTGGAAAATAGGTTTACATTTTCCCCAGGTTTTCAAACTTCCTCGGTAGAAGCAAATTATATACCTCTTATTTGGGCTATCTTATTAAATATGATTTCTGGTTTTCTTATTCCTGCTTTCTCAGACTCCAATCTGATATAAAATGGTACAGAAAGAACACCTACCAAAAGCTTTGAACACTGCTGGTGCTTATTTGCACACTCAATGGCACCAGACTTTTTTAAAACAAGCCATCTGAAGCAACAGCATTCACCTCTCACATCCTGTCATTATCAATCATTTGATCAAGGTAATCTATAATCATGGTTAAATAGAATCAGACAATGTGTTTGGGAGGGTGGGGAGCCTCAGGAATGAGAAGGAAGAGCAAAGAAAAACCAAAACCCCAATCAAGAATGCATTTTTCTCTGGTTGGGAATTCACAAAATGCAATAGAATGAACTTTGCAGGCATCCCTTCCAGTGCCTTCATTTCCCATTTCTTCCACTCTCTGGCTCTTTGTCGCTATATCTTCCCTCACGACCCACTTGTAGGGAAAGGAGATTGACCCCACTCCAGCCCCAAAGAATGAAGGAAAACCAAGAAACTCCACACCTCGCAGGCAAGCAGGAAGGGAGCTGTTTCATTGATTTCCTTTTCAAGAAAGAAGTCTTGCAAGAAAAGCGAAGTTCTTGGGAAAAATCAAATCAAGAAGAACTTTTGTCCAGTATTTGTCAGAAAATTGGGAAGATTCCCAGTTAAATCTATTTAAAAATCTTGCTTTATTTCACTATATTTCACCGGTTTTATCTTTATAGTAAAATAAGCATCACAGACTACTTGAAAACTATGTTATTATTTACCTTTCATAAAAAAAAAAATCTTACAGGACACTTACAGGAAATCATAAGGCAAAATTCAAATCAAAGTACTCACTTATGTAATTTCTGCTAATCTGGATTGATTTCAATCCTGTTTAACCTTTATTTTTAAAATAATATTAAAAATTATGATAAAACACACCACTAGGAAATTCAAGGAAGGCTGTAAAGGTGTGTAATGATGGACTTGTAACATCTGAGCAACATGTGGATGCTGTGTAGTCTGTTACAAAAGATGCCTCAAGAATTTAATTAAATTCTGTAGAGAAATTTATCCAAACCTCCAGTAGAAAGACAGAAGAAAAGGAAGTATTACATACCAGAAGACACAAAAACCAATCTGTCAGTCTTCCTCTGAAAAAAACTTCATCATTACTTAATCCATTCAGAAAAATCTGTCTTATTTTTGTAAAAATCAACATATTTTTATTTTCTTTTATACAGCTCCCCAGCGCTACGTCTTCTTCCAACAATTTTATCACTAGTTGAAGGGAGAATACAATTATTCTACCAGTTTCTCATTTGCAGTAACACCAGTTCCTCACAACAAATCTCAGACGTTTACTTGTTACAGTTGTGTCTCTACTAGTTGTTTATCTTTGGTCAGTGCAGAATCCTGAATAACTTGCTATCAGGGGGAAAAAGCAAGAATAGAAGCACCTTTATTCCTTCTTTCTTTCAAACTCTTGAAAACTGTGGGTAGCCATAAATTCTGTCAGGAAGAATACTCACTTGTATCAGCCATCATCTAATCCCACTCTATTCCAATAAACCAATCAAATTGTGAGAGTAAGACATAACTCTCCAGCATCTAAAAGATAAGACTAACACTCTGCACCAAATGTTTTTCTAGCACTAGCTCTTAGTGCTGCTGCTGACACAAAAGTGCAATGTGGAATCAGATAACACAGATAATCACTGGGAATCAACTTGTGTACAGTCATACAACAGCACTACTGCTCATTTTAGTGACAAAGCAAGTTTCACGATCCCCCACCTCACACTAGGTTCTTCCAGGCCTCACCAAAAATGTTTTGAAAGTCTGTCCCTCTAGGACAGCATTTCTTCACTGTTTTTCCACCACAGTAATTTTTCCAATCTTTGCTTTAGAGTTGTTCCTCAGACAAACTATTTCTCTCTGAAGTTCTGACAGCTGTAGGATTACATCTTTATTTTCCTTCAACTGTTTTCCATCTTCCTGTCCTTCAGCTCCTATATATCCGAGATATCTACTCAATATATCCAGATATCTATTCAAACAATACCTTTGTCTTCTTCCACACTAAATTTTTCCATGCCAAAAAATTTCACTGCAAACTTTTTTGAAAATTAGCAGTAAAAATTCACCCTTCACCCCAGATACCAGAATCAGGAATTTTCTAATGATTTAAGCATGTGAAAAACAGCAGACATGTAGTCCTCACTGTTGACCAACACTGTATCTTGTACCTTCTCCGCTAAGCCTTGAAAATCTGAACTGTAGATTAAAAATACAGACTGTGAATAAATCTTACCAAACTGGTCTATTATAATAAAATGTTGGTTTTAAACTGGTTTAAAAATTTCTGATGTCCTGAGTTGGAGCAACTGCCCTATGA
>VZTY01001479.1:0-30045 GCA_013400935.1 Turnix velox
CACCCAACTCTCCAGTCTGTCCAAGTCTTCCTAGATGGCAGCACCGCCTTCTGACATGTCAGACACTCCTCACAGTTTTGTGCCATCAGCAAACTTGCTGACAGTGCACTCTAGTCCCTCATCCAAATAACTGATAAACATATTGAGCAATACTAGTCCCAGTACTGATCTCTAAGGAACTCTACTAGACACAGGCCTCCAACTAGACTCTGTTCCATTGACCATAACTCACTGGCTTCTTTCCTTCAGCCAGTTGACAGTCCACCTCACTACCCAATTGTCCAGACCACATTTCCTTAGTTTAGCTGCGAGGATGCAGTGGGAGACAGTATCAAATGTTTTATTGAAATCATGATAGACTACATCCACTGCTTTATCATCATCTACCCACTTGGTTATGTGTTTATGGAAGGTTATCAGGTTGGTCAAGCATGACTTCCCCTTGGTGAATCCATGTTGACTGTCCCTGATGACCTGCTTATCCTTGATGTGCCTAGAAAGGTCACCAAGGATAGGCTGCTCCATCCTTTCCAAGGATGGAGGTGAGGCTGACTGGTCTATAGTTACCCGGGTCCTCCTTCTTGCCCTTTTTGAAGACTGGAGGGACATTTGCTTTCCTCCAGTCCTTAGGCACTTCTCCTGTTCCCCATGACTTACCAAGGATGATGGAGAGTGGTCTAGCAATGACTTTTCACCAGCTCCCTCAGCACCCTCGCGTGCATCCCATCAGGACCCATGGGATCCCTAACCCATCAACCAATCAATCCTCCTTTATACTGTCATCCTCTGGGGTTTGAGGGCTGTGATGCTCCTCAAGACAGCCTCCAGCAGTATCAATAGAGATAAAGAATGCCTTCAGTAACTCTGCCTTCTTTATATCTTCTGTCACGAGTACACTCACCTCATTCATCAGTGGGCCCACATTGCATCTAGTGCAAGTTTTACTTGCAGTGTGTTTAAAGAAGCCCTGACTGTTGTCCTTGAGTTCTCTTGCAAGGCTTAATTCTAAGGAAGCCTTAGGTTTCCTAGTTGCCTCCCTGCATCCTCTGACAACAGTCTTGTATTCCTCTTAAGTGATCAGTCCCTCCTTCCATCATCTAAAGACCTTTGTCTTCCACTTGAGTTTCCCCAGCAATTCCCTTTTTAACCAGGTAGGTCTCCTGACTCCTTTTCTTGTCTTCCTCCCTGTTGGGATACTCTGATCTTGAGCTAGGAAGAAGCAGTCATTTAATGCTAACAATCTCTCTTGCATTCCCTTACATTCTAGTACTCTATCCCACAGGATTTCACCTGACAATTTCCTGAAAAGGCCAAAGTTGTCCCTACTGAAGTCCAGGGTTGTGATTCTGCTTGCAAGCCCGTTCCTGCCATGTGAGATCCTGAACTCCATGGTCGCTGCAACCTTCACTACTTCAACCAGACCCTCCTTGTTAGTGAGGATAAGATCCAGCAGAGCTCCTCTCCTAGTTGGCTCATCCACCGTTTGCATGAGCAAGCACTGTGCACTCAGTGCACTGGAGGAACCTCTTGGATTGTGGACTGCTGGCTGAGTGGCCCTTCCAGCAAATATCAGGGTAGTTAAAATCTCCCACAGTAACCAGGGCCTGTACTCTAGAGGCTGCTCTCAGCTGCCTGTAGAAGGCCTCATCAGCTTCCTCATCCTGATCCGGTGGCCTGTGATAGACCCCCACACCCATATCACCCACACCAGCCTGTCCCTTAGTTCTCACCCACAAACATCCAACTCTCTCTTCATACACCCCTGGACAGTACTAGTTGATATCTCACATAAATAGCAAGTCCACCACCTCACCTTGCAGGCCTGTCTTTTCTGAGAAAGACGTAGCCATCCTTGGCCACATTCCAGTCATGGAATGAGTGAGTTGTCATACTATGTCTCTGTGATTGCCACCAATCATTATCTCCTGTCTGAACACAGGTATCTAACTCCTCCTGTTTATTCCTCAAGCTGCGTGTATTGGGGAATTTCAGCAAATGAGACAAGTGCACTGATTTCACCCCAGGAGGATGGAAGGCCTTGTGGTCTTCATGGACATTAGAGCCCTGCCCCAATAGTGCAAGCCCAGCTGCCCCTTACCCCTTCACATCTAGTTGAAAGCCCTGTCAATTAGCCCTGCAATCTCATGGGCAAAGAACCTCTTACTCCTTTGGGACAGGTATCCCCCACCTGATGATAACATTCCTGGTGCTGCATCCAACTTTCAAAAAATCCAAAATAGTATTGGTGACACCAGCTGTGGAGCCATGTATTGATTGATTGGAGTGATTTGTTCCTTCCAGTGTCATTTCCTTCTATTGGAAGGAGTGAGGAAAAGTAACCTGTGAACCAGATCCCTTTAATAACTTTTCCAGGGTTCTAAAGTCTCTTTTGATCGGCCTGGGCCTACAAATTACAGTGTCCTCTCCTGTCACCTGGAAAATAAGTAGTGGACAGTAGTCTGTTGACTGTAACATCCTTAGCCCGGGCTCCAGGAAGGAGTAGCTGGAAGCTCTGAGGTGGGCAACGAGGGATCTCACCCATTGTCCTGACCACATCTTTGGTCCACTCATTACTTGCTTTTATAATTCTGCCTTCTGCCTGACTGGCAGGAGTGCTGAATTTTGATTTAAGGTGGACAACATCTTGCTTCAGCTCTCTGATGGACTTTCTGATGGCCTTTCCACTTTTTCACATAGCTCTTTCACCATGCTGAGATCATTCACCTGCTCACAGCACAGGCAGCCCCCTCTGAGCTGCCCCTCAGTAGCAGTGAAAGTCTCCAGCATTGCCCGCAGCCTGTCACCTGGACAGGTGCACTTTGTTCCAGCTCTGTCTGGTGGACACCAATGTCCTTTCTGGCTGTGTGTGGGACCACAGCATTCCACCAGGCAGAGATCATTGTTAACTGCTCACAGTCAGTGGCCACCACCCTCATTAATTACAAGGAATGCCCATTCCCCACTTGTTTCTTTGGGTGTAATTTCATTTTATCCCGAGCATTAGAGCTTGGATAGGGAAATTATAAGACACTTCACAACTATGACCTGTACACCTAGATATTCCTCACAGAACACTAGAGGTGTGTAGACTACTTTACCCTGGCATCAGTGCTTTTTTGTTGTTTTCAGCACTGCATCATATTACAGCCAAGCTTGCAGTCCAACTTTTGAAGCAATACATTCTATAACATTAATATAACTTAACTATATCAGAGGCCTTGTCCCTGCATGCCTTCCACCAGCTCAATCAATG
This sequence comes from Turnix velox, assembly GCA_013400935.1. NCBI lineage: Eukaryota > Metazoa > Chordata > Aves > Charadriiformes > Turnicidae > Turnix > Turnix velox. The sequence continues at coordinate 3,254 of VZTY01001479.1, forward strand.
TAGTGAAGGAAGATTTGACTTCTAAAACAGAAAAAAAAAGAGTCCAGGATACAATGGCAAAAGTGAAAGGGACAGCACAAGCCTATGAGATATCGAGTGCCTTGTCATTATCAGTTGTTATCTTTTCCTGCCACAGACTTTCTGAGTATCCCTTTTACTGGTGGGCAAATACTGGTGTCTGTAAAGGTGCCCCTAAAGGGGTTCTTCTTGAGCTTAACGTGGAGAACAGAATGCAGAATTCCTCAGCTCTTGTCAGCTTTAGGAGATTAATTTTTCTTCTGTGCCTACATCCAGCTTGGGTTGTAGTTTCATCTCTCTAATGTTGTTTTGCGCACAGTCTTCAATGAAATTACATTTATTTACTCCAGAGTATTGATCAAATAATTACTGAGGCTGACAATTGTTCACTAAGATAGAACAAGTTTCTGCCATAAATGAAAGAAGGAGAAATCTGTGTGAACTCCTGTTGTTTCACATGATTCTGGTAGGAACTGTGAGAGTTGGCTGAATGTTAATTTTATATACAATTCCTGCCTGTAGTACAGTTACGTTCACAAAACTCTGTATTATTCTACCTAAAAATGCAAGTGTTTCTCTTGATCTCAGTGGAGCTCTTTTTTTTTTGTTTGATATAATTTCTATTATTTCCATATTTTTATGCCAGTAATAGCTATACTTAACTGCTAGAATAGCCTAAGAACTCATGTAGATCAATTAGATAGGTCTATTACTGCATGCTATCAGAGATCTAGTAAGACCAGATATTGAGACTATGATATTTTACGACACTGCTGACAGTCTTTCATTTAAATGGAAAATTCTGAACATATTCTGGGTGATACTGTTTGGGAATATGATGCTCCTAGAAATAAATGCTGTCACTGGAAAACACTGAGGGAAGAACACTGATAGCCTTAGATCTCAGTTGTTATAAAGGCTGAATTTTAATGTTACATCACCTCTCAAATTAGCTAAGTACAGAAACTAAACAAAGACTTCCAGTTATTTCAGCTTTGCTGAATTATGGCTGTATCTCTTATCTCTAGAAATTTTATGATTACAAAGTTTCAGAAATGGGGAGAGGGTGTCAGAAATGGAAAGTTTGGAAGCTTTGCTACTAGGAATGTCAGATTGAATTTGATTGTCCCAGCAATTAGGTATCTTTTAGGTTTTTTTAACCCAGACTTGAGTGTTCTTACAAGACTCTTGCAAGACTAAAAAATTTAGCTGACAAGTCATAAGCAAAGACAATGATTCACTACTCTGTGCAGTTGCAAAGCCTCAGTGACATTCTTCAGAATGAGCATGAGCTTGCTGCTGCAGGCATCGTCATGCACTGTGCAGAGATAATCCGTTTGCATTGAAGTTGCAGCTACATTGAGATTTAGTCTGTTTTCTTTTTTAGTGTGAAAATATATTTTAATTCTGATTTTGTCTGAGAACAGCTAGAAAGAGAGACAGCTCTTGAATGAATTTCCATGGATATCTCTCTATTGAGATGCTTGTGTTTTTTATTTCTCTATTCTAAACAATGCATTTATTCAGTTGCTTCATGTGTATCATCTGAGATCAGATATTGTGAGTCTGCATTTAATGAAGAGATAATCCAGATAGAAAACATGTTTCCATCTAAAGGCTTTACAGGTTTGTGTGTAATTATATTCAAGGTCTAAACTAAGTGGACTCTATGATTTTGCTTAGGATGTCAGGGAGTAGAAGGATAGAATCTCATAGACTGCAATTCAGATCCATTTTGAATAGAAAAATAAGTGTTGCTAGCTGCTTGAAGAGACTGAGATGTCATTAGCACTGTCAGTTAATCTTAGAGAGCTATGCAGCTGACAAAGAGTTTAGTTCAGCTGACTAAGCAGACATCAAATGAAACACTATATTATCCCATGCATGGATACTGAAGGCTAGAAAATGTGATTCAAGTTACCTCACCAGAGTATCCTGTGGAATCTAAAATGGTAGCATATATTTGTGTTCAGGAAGCTGAAAGTTTATACTACAAAACTCCAGCAATTATGTAGTGTAGTTTAGTATGTCTTCATATATTCATCAAAATACTTCCACTTAGGGGTTTGCATCTTGAACTAATCCTACCCCTAATACATCACTTGTGTATTGGGAAAAAACACTTAGAGCTTGTGAAATCTCTGTCAAGAGAATTTTTTGTAGGAAAGTCATAGATGTTGCTACAGCTGTATTAGTAAAGAGGACCAAGCTTTAAAACATCTTGCTGTGGTACAGAAAGCAGAGTAGCTTTAGGAGTATGTAGTTGAGCACTGTGAAACTTAACAAGGAACCTGAGCAATTAGCTCATACTGGTCATGGGTTTTCTGACATTTATACTGTTAGCATAACTCTTTTGGTTCCCATGGAGGTCCACAGCAAAAGGTGAAAGCAACTTATGCACATTACAGTTGTCATGGTTCTGAAGTCAGAATTAGGAATATTGGTAGACCACTTAAAGCACCACACATTGTATATAGTTAGATGAGTAGTTGCTTATAGCTTGAGAAATGTGAAGCTGCCTCAATCTTGATTGTCATAAAATAGAAAGTTGAACAGTTTGGAAAGGATATGACTAGTCAAGTAGAGTGGGAACTAGGCCAGGCCAGTGCACTCAGTGAAGACAGGTAACTCAGTTATGACAGGAGTTAATTTAATATGTTAAAATTAGAAAGAATCAAAAGTGTCAGCTGATGCCTGTAAATCACAACTCCCTAGAGGGTTTTTTCTATTCTATCTTTTCATGGGAAAATATGAGGAGACGGAGGTCATTTCAAAGCCTCAGCAGATGCTGCTGTATTTAAGAACATTGTACCTCAGATCCAACAGTGTAAGAGCTAAAGTTGGAATGCCTACCAACTGCAGTTCCTCAGAGCACTGTGACAGCTACAGGACAAGCAGCTCTTACAGAACTGTGAATAAGCACCTGGTGCTCTCATTTGCTAAGTTAGCAAAGAATTATTAGTTTCATGCTATCTCCACATTTTAAAAAGTGTATGAAGGGAACCATCACCTTCCATAAATGCACATGTATTTCTTGAAAATTACTGTGAATTTTGAAGGCAGTGAGTAAAAGCAAGTGAGAAGTGTTCTTTAGTTACTAATCTATGCACTTTACATATTTATGTACATCTTTATGTATTAAAGCTTGCTATGAATTTGGAAGAAGACTTTTCAGTTTAATTTGTCACATGAGAGAGAGACTGCACCACTCAGAGGACTGGAAATTAAAAAAGGGGTCACATCTTCGTAAGCTTCTCCCCATCCAGTCCATCTGCTCTTGTCTCCTTGAACCCATTTTAGCCAGTGTCCTTTTGATCAGTACCTTACCTTTTTGTGTACATGTCTACATTGCTTGGAGCTTTCATGAACATTTAACTTTGGTTATTTCCAAATACTTAAATGTGCTTTATTAATTCTCAGCTCATCTAAAGAAAACACAGGGGCTTAGTTTACAAAACATCAACCATTAATCAAACTTTGAAAGTTTATTCTCTGTTTGCATAAGACAGAAACACGAGAGTGGCCATTTTAAGATGTTAGGTAGAAAAGCTTAGACTTGCTGATAGTTCTGTGCCTTTTTGATGCTTTAGCTCAAACCACCACAAAAGCTTGTGAAAAGCTGTATTGCTTTGAGGAGTGGAGCACCACCTGATTAGGTATCTCTTTATAAGAGTTGTTTGGAACTTTAAGTATATGAAAGGTGCTAGATGGAAAACTGTTCTCTTGCAGAGGGCTAGATGTTGACTGAAATAACAAATTGCTTCTGTAAGTACTGGGCAACACTTCACCTGAGCTTGTTTTGAGGAAGCATGAGGTATATTGATTGACAAAGTTTTACTGCCATTAACAAATAATAAATAAGGTCTCACATCCATCATTTTTCCTTCCTCGTTTCTTTGTCTTTTACTTCTATACACATTATAACTAATGCATCATTTAAAGTAGTATTTTCAAATTACAGTATGTGGTAGCTACTGTGTATTTTGTTTTGTTTTATGCTGAATCCTCCAGTGTCTTTTTCAGTAACATTTGATGCAACCTGTGAATTAACAGAATTGTTGGCTAATGCTTGTCATCTTCTTAAGTTCAGGTATTATATTTGACTTAATACATGCATAAAAACTTCTGAATAGTGATTCACACCATTAAATGTCTCTCAAATTGCTATAAAAGGTTTGCCTTTTCGTCTTCTTCTGAAGCAAAAAGTGTCACCAGTATAATAGATTTTCTTTGGTATAAAATGACAGGTTTATAGGTGTTAAGCATCATAAGGTTTCTTCGAGCTCTGCTTTACAGGTTCAAACACTTTAAGACCACTAAAAACAGTTAAATTGCTGAATCTCTCCTATGTGAAGCAGTATTACAGCTCAGTGGTATTATGTTAAATGAGGAACCTATAGTAGAGAGAACTCTAGGGAGATATTAAAAACAGAGTGTGTTACTAGGAATTAGTACGTACAAACTCTGAACCTTGATATCTGTCCCAATCAGTCCCATTGATATCTGTGTTCCCATAAACACCTACAAGGAATTTCTATGAAACCACAACCTATATGGATGTATTAATGGAAAATACTTTATTCTGCTTCTTTGAGATAAAATAGAAACCAAAGGTTTTAGTTTGCAGCATAATCAACAGTATCCTTTTCATGCATTAATGAAATGTTAGGCATCTGGGTATATGTCAGAACAACTAGAAACACTTAGAATCTGTGCTTGCATTTTTATGGCTTGCTTTAGTTTCATACAATTCTCCACAGACAGTTAAATCAATTGGAGTTACCTTAGATTTACTCATCCACTGCAGTCAGAGGAAAGGGAAAGATAATAAAACACTCTTGTTTATCCTGCTGTGCTTTACACTCCTGTGTCTGGTTTTAATCCCTTTGAAACATATTTAGAGTTTAGTTTTCTCTGAGTGTCTAAGAGAAAAAAAGTGTTATTTAAACTCTTGTCCTTTATCATTTGATAGCCTGTCCACAGGACAGGAACATTAACCTGCTGAGGAAATTCTTTTTAAAAAAGTGTGTATAGCTGTAGGCTGTTGTGTAAATGAATTCTCCTCTTGTCATGATTGTAGAGCAAAATTCTCACTCCCTTTTTAAAACCTTTCTTGACATCAGCAGTAATCTGAGGCCTTACATAGTAGTTTAAAGGTGAAAATTGAAAGGGGAGACTGTGAGAGAGCAGATGCATTTATATGAACAAAAGTCTTCTATAACCAAAGGAAAAATAAAGCTAGGCTGTACCTAGAGGTATCAAAGTGCCATGGCTTTATCATTCTTATTGGCTTTGAATAATTAGCTTTTTTTCAGTGATAAAAAAAAGGTCTGTATGTTAGATGCTGGCTCTGAGTAAGATACACTTAAAGAAACTTCAACCAGAATAAAGAAAAAATTACACTGCAATTTTTTTTTTTTAAATCCCCCAAGTATGCTTAGCTTCCACCAATGAACTCAGTCCTTTGGGATTTAAGTTCTCTTTAAAGGGACTTCTTACATGTGTTCAGTGAAGTCCATATCTATAATGTAAGCACTGTTAAATCATATACAACTAAGAACTAAGCAGATAGCAGGCAAGAGGTTTATCTATAATGGATCATCTACTGCTGCTTCAAGGCAGAGGATATTTTAGCAGTGCACTCTGATTAACTGTTTCATCTGTAACATAGGAGGCAATGGAATGTTTGCATGAAAAGCACTTATTCTAAGTTGTGGGGGGGGTTTGTTTCGTTTTGGTTTTTTGTTTTTGCTGAGATGAATTTTTTTTCCCTTTTTCCCAGACTCTGAAATGTTTCACCTTACAGGAAAGGTTGTATCTATGCTGGTGGTAGAGTGCTAGGTCAAGAAAAGGCTCATGTCAGTCTCTTTGACTCAGCTGTTGAAGGGTATCCCGCTGTTCTTGGAGAACAGCTGCAGATACTGCCTAAGCAGCCTAGGTTTGTAGTGTCTACAAATCCATTTAACTTTTGCAGTAGGCAGCCTTGGTGCTCTTTCATACAGCTCAGGTCAGAAGCTACAAAAATGTATGCAGTACAGGCCAGGAAATCCAACCTTTCTTACTGCAGGTGGGCTCATGGCTTGATCTAGGCTTAATAGTTATGCAGATCTCCAGTCCTAGAGCCAGTCATGGCCTTTGGTCCTCACAGTGCAGAAACCCAAGAGGTTTAGACTTGGAGCATGTTCTATATACTGATGACTGAAAACTGATGTAAAAGCAAACACAACCCTCGACACTGCTAAGAGATACTGTTCTGAAAAAGTCTCCCCAGCAGCAGTGGCTCAAAGTTAATCACTGCTTGAATGAGTAAATGTAGGTAGTTCAGGAAACTTTTCAAGTCAAATTGGAAGCTGGACAGAAGCTGAGGAGAAATATTATTTCTCTGAGAAAAAGTACCTGAGACTGGAGGGATGGTATCTTGTCCCTATAGACAGGCAGGAGAAAATGACCTCAAATTCAACCAGGGAGGGTTTAGACTGGATATTAGGATGAATTTTTTACACTGCAAGAGTTATTAAGCATTGACACAGGCTGTCCAGGGAAGTAGTTGAGTCACCATCCCTGGAGGTAATTAAAAGCCAGACAGATATAGTGCTTATAAATAGTTTAATGTTGATTTTTGTCACAGTTATATTGATGATTGATCTTGGTGATCTGAAAGATCACTTCCCACCTAGGCAGCTCTATGATTCTATCTGCACAGAAGATTTACATGGTGACTTTTAGTTTGTCAATATCGATTGAGATGAAATAAAGTGACTATAAAACCATCATCAGTCTAAGCAGAGAAATTAAAATTTTTTGTCACGAGACAGCACACAGAGCTCACATAGTGGGCAAACCAACATGGTAATGAGTAACAGCTCCCTTTATTTTATAAGCAAATATTAATAAATCACTCTATTGTTGTTGTTCTCCAAAAGTCTGATCCCAGTCACCAAGCAACTTGAGACACTTCGTTACATGTGTTTGATACAAGCTACTACTGCATCTCTTTCTTGCTTTAAAATTAATGGCTGTTGGGGGATGGGCACAGGCTAGGGAGTTAACGACTGCCATCAAGTTCTCGGAGCAAGACAAAAACATCGATCGAGGCCTGAGGCAGACCTTGCCAGGTTGGAGCCATAGCCGTGTGATGACCTTGACGATCGTGTATGTCCTTGGCGGCCTGGGGGAGTCCTGAGAACTAGTGAACAAGGAACTCGCGGTCAACTGTGCCGGAAGGAGAAAAGAGGAAAACCGCAAGGGGAGGGTTCGACATTGATGATGTAACATGTGACCAATCGGAGTGAGTAGTGGGCATGGTTAACCATAGCTGTATATAAGCTTGTCTGATGCTCTCAATCTGGCTGATCACATTGATCATGAATGTCAGCCCCTTCTTGCGATAAATGGCCACAAAATTCACTACCTTAAATTTAGTTGTTTGGACTTTGTTGTCCAATAAGAAGATAACAAATGCTCTCCCCCTTCTCTTTCTCCAAGGAAAGAGATAAAGTGAATTATGAGTTTAGAAAAAACCTGAACTACTAGCCTATTGGTTAATCTGAATATGTCCTGGAATCCTTTGCATTCCATATTGGAATATTTTAAAAATAGAAGTGGCTTTTGATTTACTTTGAATCTAAATTGCTGTATACTGGAAATCCTAAGAAACCTGGCTTCAGAGTAAGTACTGAGACCAGTTCTTATCACATTATTTCTAATAGGTAAAAATAGAAATTTATTTTCTTTCTTGACATGAATGTGTCTTAAAACATCATGATTAATCAGTGCAAATGGAAATAGAAGACTTAAAATCCAACAAATACGGTGGTAACTAAAGATAAACCTGCTGCTGGTTTTTGTGGCCTTGACTATATTAAAAATGTTAAAAAATATGTATGTAGTAGAATGCAGATTCTAGACACTTCCATTCAGTTCTGATGACTGAAAAGCAAGTGGTCTCTCAAGGCTTTGAAAAAATAGTTGCATTCATTTTCTAAAATTTAAAGACCTATTCAAGTAAGGAGAGTGCAAGGAACTTTCCTTTTATAGGTCATTATTAATAGAATATGAGATGTTTTTCCTTCTGTAATTTTATTCTATTAGAAACAACCCAGTGATCAGTAAAATCCTGATGTTATATCCCTTTGTCTAGCTTTGTGACACAGCAGAAAACCCAGGAATTTTCCTAACCAAAATAGAAGTACTCAGTTTAGTGCTTCAGATGACTTCTAAATGAACATCAGAAAATAAAGGGGCAAGGGGGATTTATGCAATAACTTTATAACTGCACTCTTTTAATTCTTAAGTTCATTGAATTCAAAATTATCTCACATTGCTTGATTTTGAAGCTTTCTTCTCTGGGAGATGACAAGATTTGGGGGAACCGTGAGGTAAAATGAAGGTAACAATTTAATTTGATTAATTGAACTTCTCTACACAAAAGTGAGCAGATACTTCTCAAAAGCTTGCAGGTGTGCCATTGTTTTTACCAACTAACAATTTTAGTGACAATGTTGCCCTATTCTATTCCTTTTCTTTTCTCTCCTGCTTTCAAGGACATGTAAGATACCTTTTAATAACATCAGAAAAATGAACTTGGCTGACTTAATTTACAATAGATACTCTTTGTCTTCCATTTGATCATTAATAGACCATAGTTTGTCCTCGGAAAGACTTCAGACACCAAAGAGAGACTTTGTCATGCCTAACCTTAGAGATTTATGATGATATCCATATAGGAGCCAGGTAACTAGTGCAGCCCAGTCAACGTGATTTCTGCCCTCAGGTGGAGGAAGTTCTTCTATGCTCTTGCCTAGCTGTGCAGTGTCTCAGCTCTCCATGCCCTCAGCTGAGTGTCACTGATTTAATGCCTGCCTTGGGGCCAGTGGCTGCTGCCTCTCCTGCTCCAGCTTCAACTCTAAGGGTGAAACATACCCCTTTAACAGTCACTGCTTGAGGACTGGGGGATCAGTGACAGGCTGCAGCTGGAAGCTTCAGAGAAGCATGCAGGGTGTGGCCAGAAAATGTATGAAAATAACCAAAGCAGAGCTAAAGCCTGAGGAGAAAGAAATGTGTCACTTTCTGGGTAAAAGACCTGAGGATGGTGACAGCTCACTGTAGCCCCCCAGCAATTCCCCTCCTTGTCCCTCTTGAGGAAGACTAGAGAATGCACCACGGAACTCATAAGGACACAGGATGGATTGGCATAACAGCTCAGAAATGGGATAGATACTAGGAAGATTGTGTTGTAAAACAATTTTAGCTACATTCATTAGTGAGGCATTACTGCATTATTTGGATAGTATGTGGTATGAGACCTTTAAAACACTGATTTCTCATCACCATATAAATAGTACTTTCTCATTTGGTTGTGGCAGGACTTGAAATCGGACACTAGACTGCCTTTATGCAGAAAAATATATGGTTTTAGGTTGTGATTCATCTCAAGGAATGCATCTAAAATTATTCAGATAAATCATGTTATAGAAATTCCTCTTTCTCCATCCACCATAAAGCAAATCCAAAGCATCCTGTGTCTCCCTGCACTCAGATAAATGCCCTCATCTAAGGCTGTAAAATCTATGCTTTCCTCCTCACGTAGGTTTTTCATGAATTTTAGCACTCTGAGGGATAAAATGCCCTCTGGGCTAGCTTTTTATCTAGTAACTAGGACATTTGCTAATCCAAAAACGATACAGATACTGAGACCTAGACAGAAAGAAAAAGAATGAATCTGAGTCTCCTACTGGCTGAATGCTATACTAATTGCATTGCAGCACAAAAGATTAACAATGGCCTTACTGTCACCCCTGTGGCCATGCTGCAGAGGAAAATAATGATCCCTGTTTAGTTTGTTAGATGTGGAATTGTGCATGTCCATGCACAGCAGAAAATTCTGGCCTTCAGCTTCTTGGTGTCATTCTTAATCAGAGATCTGGCAGCTGTGGAGGGGTCAGAGTCCCAGCCACTGTCTTCCCTGGTTTCTATAATCTAGAGTTAGATAGGTTCCTGTTTTCTATATAGGTTTTGGATTATTCTTCAGAAAGGCTTAAAGTCTCAAGTGCTGCACAGTTCTTCATCCCATTTTGGTGGGAGAAAGACACAGTATAGGGATTTAGCTGTGATCACTCTAGTGGAGGTAGTACTCAAACAGTAATTCCCTGAATTATGTAAAAACCCAAGAGCAGAATATTTATTATTTAGCCAAATTAATATCTAGATAGCTAGATAGATATCTAGATAGTTTTGAGTATTTCAAATAAATTATATCTGATTATAATTTATTCAGAAAAAATAAGTTTAATGCATGAAAGCTCTATTAGCTTTTTTCTTGCTTTTCTAGGCCTAGTGCAACTGATACACACCACTATATATGGATAACCTTTCCTAAACTTTATTTGCAAATAGAATCATAGAATAGTTTGTGTTGGAAGGGACCTCGAAGATCATCTAGTTCCAACCCCCCTGCCACAGTCAGAGACACCTCCCAGTAGACCAGGCGGCCTTCCAAAATATGATGCATTATTTAACAACAGAGAAAAGATGACCTAAATTTTATTCTTCTCTACATCTGTAGTACAGATGAAGTTCTACAGTCAAAATACAAGTCTTCTGAGATTTCTGTCCAGGTGATAGCTAGAGGCCTTGGCTTTCTCCCTCTTGATCATTGTCCCAGTGGGTTTTGTATTCACTTCTGCAGAGTTAGTAAGATGTGAACATGATCCATTATACTTCTAAAGGGAGATGAGAGCTGTAGGTTAAACCCCAGCAGAGAGTTTTTGTAATATATGTGTCACTTCCTTGTTTGTAATGTTTGTGTATGTGTGAATTGTTGTCACGTATTGAGTATGCCTGTTGTCCGTAGAAGAGAAGAAGAAAATGCTGTTCATTCCTTCAGTGGGCTTTGCACTATTCTCCTCATAGATGTAGAAGCCTGCTTTGTACTTTAAATAAGGGAAATAGTGCTTAGAAATTAAAGCTAGGCACAAAGCTCAATACGCTGATTGGTATAATATTGTTCTAACTCATTTCCTATACAAGAAGTTGATGATTTTCATTGCAGTCATGCAACACCAAAATTTTAAATATCAGGCTATTTTTGATTCCATCCTTAGGAATATGATAAAACTTGCATCTATGGAGAAGTAAAAGCTGCACAATGAATCTGATGACAACATAATCCACAGAGTTTTATTATTGTTGGGAATATAGTTTTTAATATTGCCATTGGTAGTGTCAGGATTTTGCTTTTATGTAAAACCTTGAATTCGAACATTTGAAAGATACAATATAAATTTCCAATATTTCGGATCAGTTAGCATCAAAGCATTTAAATATACTCAACTGAAAAATAGTTAGTTGAGAGTGGTCTCTAAAAGTCACTGGCTAGATCTTTTTTTTCTTGGTATTTCCCCAACATTTGTTTATAATACTAGATAGAAAGAAATTTACTTGGACATGTTAAGCTTAGTCAATTTTTGCTAGCCTGAAATTTTATGTAACCAAATTGACTTAATACTTCCCAGGCAGTGAAGAGAAAGAAACACAGGACCTTCACAAACCTGTCACACAATGGACATCAACAGCAGTTGTATCCAGCATTTCCAATATTTCTTTAGTATTGGAAAGAGCATCCTAAGTAATACAAGCAATGTATTATGCCATACTGTAGACTGCACCTTGTTGTTCCAAGCTCTTTCTGGTTTCCATGAGTGAATGTTCCCCACAAGTGTGCATAGTATGCTTTTGTTCTGAAATGCATTGCAACTAGTTTGTTACTTTTGACATATTAATAATAAATATAAATTAATAAATCTTAAATCTTGTAGTATTCCCTTTTAAGCAAGGGATTTTCATATTAATGTTTTTATGAATATCCTAGCTATCATACAAATATCTGTAACTGGCAGCTATTCTTTGTTTCTATAATTTTAAGATCTGAAAATACTTGTTTCAAATTGCTTGCATTTCAGGCTTGCCTTTTCTAATAAGTCAAACTGGGTTTTTTTGAAGAGAGTTTTGAACAGAAATGGGTAAATGAAAATTCATTTTAACCAACATTATAATTTTACTTGGTGTCTTTCTACAGAAATGAAATACAATGTGCTCTAGCTCCCAAATAGTAATCTGTTTTTGCAGATTTTTTTGCTATTTGTTTAGGTCAAAACAGGATCCTGTATTTGCCAAGAATTCCTCAGTGATTGTCGGTGTGAGGTGTTTAAGGATAAGTCAGCATCTGTGGCTTGATTTTCCTGAGTAATCTTTATTTAGAAGCATCAGGGACAACATTATTTTTCTTAAATGGTATTTTATAAAGGACAGTAGTAGACAGACATTGGGCTTTCTGGAGGTGAATTTTAGATTCATGCAAGAGTTAGCAAGTACATTTAGATGGAGCTGCTTGGCGTATTCCCAGACTGGCAGAAGATGCAGTAACAGAACTACTACTACTAAGACTTCTGCATTGGCTTAGATGTGAAATGAGACTATTTCCAGCTCCTATACAAACTGCAATTTTGTACCTCCCCACTTCCTGAAATTCCCCAAATATTTCTGTCTTAATAGTTTCTGTTTTGTGGAGATATCAGAAGCAGGTTAAACACTTACCCTGCCTATAAAGATTTAGGGGTTTTTTATTGGAAGGTAAATATATGGAAAGTTTAAAATATTAACGGTATACGCAAGATGTGAAATATGAAATATATGGTGGGTTTACATCTACTTAATATAAATTTCTTTCCATTCTTTTAGAAAGTTGTCTTGAAGTAGGATGAACTTTTCAGTGGGCAATCTTCTCCATGGGCTTAACATGTTTAGAGCCGCTTCCAAGCTTTTCTATCCATAAGTTAGAAAGCACAAACATTGACCAAGTAACTCTTTCATTTGGCATTAATTCTGAACTCATGCTTCAGAACCTGTCTCAAATATAAATAACTGTAGATTTTCTTTTCTTTTTTCCTCTTAGGTATTTGGTACTCTAGTACTATTTTTGAGTGGAATAAAGTTTCCTACCCATAGGGAATTTGCTGATAGACTAGTAAAAAAAAATATATCATTTTGTTAAGGATTTTGAGGAGCTCAGTATTTGTGTGTGCTAAGAGAAATTGTAACTCTCCACTTGAGAAAACTAGGGGTTACTGTAACATGGTAAGTGCAGTCATTTGTACAGCTAAAAGCTGTATAAAACCAGCATGATTTCCGTGCCAGCTCATGAAGTTGTGCTGCCATTACCCATATACTAGAACAGAGCAGGAAAATTACTTGGATTAGTATGGACAGCAGCAAAGAGTGTACCTCTTGCATAAATGGGTGCTGAATCTGCGGAAAGAAGCCACTGGGGACTGTGTATCTTAAGTTAGTTTTATTTTTATAAGTAAAAATATATGAAAAAAACAAGAAGTGGGGAATTTTAAATGGCATCCTCTTGGCAGAATGTGCAGCAGAAATGAATGACATACACCACAGAAGTATGAGCATAGACTTCTAATGTGCAAACAGAAACAGCTCACTTATTATAAAGGAGATATTTTGCATGTGGTAAGAACTACAGCATGTAAAAAAGATACTTTTTTTTTAATTTTTACTGACCTATAATCTTATTCCCTGCAAGATAAGAATTAAGGTTTCTTTTCATTTATACCTCAGAGATATAACAGTAACAAGTGCAGATACTGTTTTTATTAATATTCTTCCTAATTCTTTCTTGATTCTGAGATATAACTGTTGCACTCAAATTTCAGACCAAGTGGATTAACAATTTGTAAAGGCATTTTCTATTCTGGCCATCACTTCATGATCATTCAGAGTTTAATCTGACTAGGATTTGCAAATGCATACTTTTGATCTATTTGATTGACTGTACTTGGCAGATTGTTTGGAGAACTTCAAAGCCTGTAGTTGGAAGTTCTGCCCTCTACTCTGACTCTTTGGAGCTGGGTAAGAAGTAGTGCCCAAACTTTAGCCTCCCTTATGGGATGGATCCTCTAGCCCCAGATGCCCCTTGTAGGGCTGTTCTTTGTCATGTGCTTGGGAGGACACTTCAGTGTCCTCAGTTTTTCTCCTGGCCTGGCTCCCTTGCTTCCCAGCATGGAGTAGTTAGTAATCAGTATTAAAGCTCAGCCAGGATTTATTAAGAACGTGGTGTTAGGCCAGACATCATCTATCCCTTCTGGCCTTACACCAGATCTTTCTGTAGAGAAAGATACATTTAAATACTAGGCTTTATAGATTGAAATTCATAGAATGGTTTGGGTTGGTTAGGGACCTTACAGATCATCTAGTTCCAACACCCCTGCCATGGGCAGGTACACCTCCCACTAGACCAGGTTGCTCAGTGCCTCCAGCCTGGACTCAAACACCTCCAGAGACGGGGCATCCACTACCTCTCTGGGCAACCTGTTCCAGTGTCTCACTACCTTCACAGTAAAGAACTTCTTTCTTATATCCAGCCTAAATCTCCCCTCTTCCAGTTTGCATCCATTACTCCTAGTCCTGCCATCCTGTATCCAATTGAAAAAGTCCTACCCCAGCCTTTCTGTAGGCCTCCTTCAGATATTTACAGGCTATTATGATGTCCTCCTGAGGCTTCTCTTCTCTAGGCTGAACAATCCAAACTCCTTCAGCCTGTCCTGAAAATCTTCCTCTCTACTTGCATTAATGACTTTGCTCCTGTTATATCTCATTCTTGATTTCTCCTCTCTCTTGTCTCTCCCTTACTAGCCAAGATATCTTTTCCTCCCTGTTGCCTGTTTATCTGAATCATAATATATTCCTAGTTTCTCAACTGCCATACATATTGAGGGAGGGGATTGTTATCTTCTGCCACCGTCTTTGCTCCACACACCCCTTTGGCTCTATTTGAAACCTGATCAGTGTTTACAGCTTGTGTTGCTGTTGCCTTAATTTTTAAGATCTATTGGAAAAATGTCATATATATTCAGAAAAATACAAACTTTTGTAATATCAACAAATATGAATTTCATACGGTTTATTACAAAGGAGAGTTCTTGATTTTTGTGATATTAATTGTCTGTGTCGTCTTGATGGCAGATTCCTTTATCTGTTTGCCCTTCTTTTTCCATCACAAGTAAGACTGTGTGGGTAATTGTTCTTTAGTTTGCAGCCCTGACTGCTAGGTAGCCATTTATCTTTCAGCCATGTCCCCTCAGTTAGGTTTGCAGTCAGTTTTCTGTTTAACTCAACATCATCCTGAAAAGTGGGAAACTTTCCGCGAATCTGTTTTCAGAAAGCCTGTATGCCAGACATAGTTTCTTCCGAGTCCAGCCTGCATTTAAACCAAAGGCATTAAAGTCAGGAACAATCCACACACACATGTATTTACTCTGGGACAACAAAAAGTTTTTCATTTTTTATTATCACAAACAAATTCCATGCACATAGTTACTTTGGAAAATATCCTGTGTCTTCACACTTTAATCTTCATGGTTCATGCAAAATTTTTGCAGCCAAAAATTTGTGTGAAGGTTTCGTTTTGCACTATAAGTTCTTCTGCACAGGGGAAATTATTCTACAGTAGTTACATTAGAACTGCAAATGTGAACTTAAATTTTTCAGCATAGAAATTGCTTCAAATGTATATTTTGAAACAAACTACCTAAATTGCACTATCATTCTGAATCTTCTGCATCCTTTGAGCTGTCAGTTCCCATATTAAAAGGCTATTAGATACGAATTTTGCATTTGTGTGTTGCAAGTGACTAGATCATGTACAAAACAGGAACGGAAGCAGCTGGGACTAAATATATTATCTATTATCTATATAATTTATGAACCATATATTTTAGACATTGAGGTTTGGTTTTCCTTAATAGGTTATGTGTCATAATGATGACTAAATTTCCAGATCCTGTTTTTAATCAGAGTTTCATTTATGTGACCTTCAAAACATTCATTGAGTTTTATGTGTTGTGACATTGGTCTGCTGTGTTATTAATGATTCATGCCTTATTTATATTCTTAAAAATTCATGGCAGCATTTGTTTCCATAGTATTTGTTCACATTAATAGTCCCTAGAGCACTGTGACTCAGAAACTGAAACAGAAAATGGGATGTCGTCTGCATCTATCTTGTGTCTCCTTTATTGGATGTTACTGAGGAAGTTGCTACTGTGAATGATGAAAAATTGTTTTTAACATTCACCAAATGTGTTTTTGTTTATGCTTTGTGTGCAGGCATGTCTTTATTAGAAATCATGCGTAAAGTGGGAATAAAATGCATAGCAGCACATAAGACAGACCACACTATCCTACTACTTGGCCTAAAATGAAGGGATTATTCTCTTAATTGACTTCTTTAGTACTCCTTTCATAAAACAGCTATATATTTGAACTACAAAGTACTTTCTGCAAAGCTGAGAAATACAGGCAGACTGAGCACAGTACTATATATGTAAATATTAGTTGGAAAAGTCACAACTTCACCAGAAGAGGTGAAAGAAGTATTATTTCAGAATACTGTGGTTTTGATGTTAGGATCAATGACATTAATGTATTTGGAAGTGACAGCTGGGTACAGCTCTGTGTGAATGCTATCTGTGTCTGAAGGTGTAGCTTCAGTTGGGACTGTTGTCAGCAAATCACCTGAATATTACCTCTCCTATAGCAGCATAGTGTTGAGAAAATTCAAGCTGAATTGCCAAATTAAAGTGTTTGTTCTGTGAAGATTTGTATGTGTAACAAGAACCAATAATTCAGAGTCCCATTATTTTTCTGCTACATTAGATACCATACATGCATCCTCAACTAAATGTATCAAATATAGAATTTTATTGTAAGTGCCACTTTCAAACAACATACGTAGTTGGATAGTCCATACATCTTGAGTTTTTGACTACATGAGGGGAAAAAAGCAGAAAAAAAATCAAACAAACAAACAATACCAAACAACAACAAAAAATCATTTTGAAATTTAGAACAAAACAATACTTCTATCTGGCCAAATTTTTTTAATGCTTTTTTTAAGGGATAGCTGCAGTTCTTGCATCATTATCATAGCATGACTTTGATAATTGTGCTATTCCCTTCTATATTATTTTATTTATTTTTACTAACATATGACAGCTGCTTTCTGGAGTGGCCTAAAATAAAGGAGATTTTAAAGCCATATTATCCATACTTCATGCTGTGATCAGTGATACAGGTTGTAATCTTGAATAGTTGATGTTTAAATTAGTTCAGTCCTATTTGTTTCAAGTCTTGTTGCAAGAGACTGAAAATAGCAAGTTGGTTTATGGGTAGAAGTGAAATTATGGATGCATCTGCTCCTTCCCTGGTGGTAGCTCTAATTCTTTCTAGCCATGGGGGTTGTCAACGCTGGGCTTGGTGCTGGGTGCATGCCAACTGCCAGCACTTTATAGAAATAGTTTCACAAGGGAATGATTTTAGCAAGACTTGTGAAGTTCTGCTCAGAGCAGGCCAAATTATCCTCAAGGTAAGAGCTGCTCCTGTTTTCTACTGTAATAATCCTCGATCCTCTCTGTGTCCCTTGTGAGACATTCAAAACAACACAACCTTTAGCAGAAATGGAAGCATATAGAGATGAGTTTTTTCTGATTTTATATATATGCACATACACACACATACACACATATGTATGTTTTTGTGCCTTCAGTGAGGGAATCTCTTCTACTGACCCAATGATTGCAGTAAAACTTAACACCTCTCTCCATTTTCTCTGTTTTTTTGAGCTGACTTGTGTGACATAAAGCAGTCGCATAAGTTTTAGCTCATGTTAAAAAGTTATATTGTAATTAATGTACTTAATAATGCACTGTATTTGATGTCGAAATACACACTTGAGCATAAAACAGAATCCTGGTTTAGGAACTTTCGTGCTAATAATAAAAAAATTTCCTGCACTAATCATATTGCGCGTGCCTTGTATAATTTAATTACTGCTAGAAGACTCTGCTCCCCTCTTCCTGGAGATCAAGGTGGGGTCAAGACTCAGGTCTTTGCAGTCAATATATGCATGAAAAGTTGTAGGAAAATTATTATTTGTGAATGTACTGTAATCAACTAATTTATTATACAGTTTTATGTGTATTTATAAGAAAAAAATCAAACAATTTCACTATTCCACTGCAATATAAATATAAGCAAATAGCATTCATTACTCATGATGTAGGTATGAACTTTTCTAGAAAATGCATTGTTTATTTGAAAACAGAAAAATATGTTTTCAAAGAATGAGTGAGCAGAATACCAAATTAAAACAGAAGTGCTTAAAACTTCCGGGATTATCTTATTCCTCTTCATTGGTAGGCATTTTCAATAGTTTTCTTATTAGGATCCAATGGAATAAATGCCCCAGAATTTTTATTGCACTCTCATTCTCGAACTTGGTTAAGTTGCATTGCATATATTTTATCCTAAACTTTTCCCAATATCAGCAGTTTTTCCATTATGTAGCACGCTTGTATTTTCTGGCTGAATTATTGGTGGAATTCACGTAGCAGTGATGGTAGCAGGAGAAGCATTTAATATGATTCTCTCAGTAGTAAATGCACAGACAAGAAAACCGTAAAGATTTTCAGGTCCATTGGGCCAGTTGACATGTCTTGTATAGCAATTTTCTGTAGCTGTACTTTTAGAGAAGACATTTCTGTCTGTCCAATTTAAACATCACTGGAATATGCCAGGAGATGCTTTGGCACAGGGCCCCAGCAAGGTTTTGCTAAACCCAGGAAAAGGCAATCTAGTGGGTCCTGATAGACATCTGAGTGCAAAAGAGGCAGAGGGAATCTGACATCTGAAAGTAAGGAGGTAAAACTGGCAATTAAAGCATTGCTTACAGGCAAGTAACGGCAGTAGAGAAAGGTCACGTTAGAAGAACATGGTGTTCTTCAAATTCACTAAGTATAAAGGAAGGAGGAGAGGAAAACCAGAGATTGTAGATTAAGTATAGAGCATTAAGATATTGAAATGCACATATGTATTACCTACATATATGGCAAATAACCATGTTCACAAATACAGTGTAGTTATAATTGTTTGGGCAAAACAGGTCATAGCTAGTATTTACCTCCTTTAGGTGATTCTGGAAAGATGTTGAATTGAAAGTGCTGAGCTGAATATCTGTAAACAGCCATGAATTTGTCTGTCCAAATGCAGGCATCAATGAAAATCAGTCTGGAAATCAACAGAAATTGGGAGCTTAATTTTAGGCATTACAATTATCAGTCATCCTAAAATGGTTTTAAAGTAATTCAGAAAATCTCTGCCTTCATGAATAAAGGCATGAGTGTTAAAACACTCTGAACTGTTATACCTGGGGAAAAAATGGTACATCTGATTCCCATTTTGTTTGAAATGGACTCATTTAAGATAAACTTTTGAAAGATTATTGGAGCACAGATGTTTTACTGAAACATACCATATGCCAGTGTGAGGCATAATCCACTTTTCAGACCTTCCATTCAATGGGGTGCTCTCTTGAACCTCTTTTCAGCCCACATCGCTTACAGAAAAGAGACAAAACAAGAGCTATTTGCTGGTTTTGAGAATAATTTAGAAGAAATTCTTCTCACTCTACCCAAAATGTAATATGCATTACTTATTGTTATAAAGAATATGGAAATTATTACTGTGAAAATAATCTACTAATATCATTGGATATAAAACATTGACTTTCCATATGGTATCCAAACACTGTAAATAGTGACAAAATTATCTACATTTCTAAAGGGATTTTATTACCCATTTACGTTAAAAAAGGATGTATTGCAAAATGATTCTACTCACATAATTAGAAATCTGTGATTTTCAATAGCTCTATTGTAGTCTGCCATGCTTTCTGAAGTTCTGTAAAGTTCCTCTGTGTGAAGAAAGGAAAGATACACAATTGCAAGAAAAGGGAAAGAGCTTCCTGGGGGTTTTGAATCTTAAAGATATGTCCTTTTAAGGCATCTGTACTCTGTGTTGTGTTTGTGCGTTTGTGCAACTGTATGTTTAGGCCAGAAGCATAGACATTGTGAATTATGAGAGCTCTAAAACAGCCTTGGAGTTATTTCAGAAGTATTTTGCAGTCTGCTCAGACCTGTAGCTCTGTGAAAGCATAACAAAGCAACAGTAAAGAGGGTTTATTCATAGCTGTTGTTTTTCTTTGCTTCAAAGCTGCTTGTGGGCTGCACTGGCAACAGTTCTGGATGTTAACCATATTTTATTGTTGTTTAGCATGCCACATTAGAGAACATTTCAACTTTGAGAGAAAAACATAACTATAATTCTCTGCTAGTCATGCAGCTCAGACCTCTTTGGCAGCATAAAAAAATAGGTTCACTGTAAGTGTAGGTACATTATGTGGAACTAAAGGTGAGCTGTATCACAGAGAAACAACATTGCATCTGGAAAT
Organism: Turnix velox; assembly: GCA_013400935.1. Taxonomy (NCBI): domain Eukaryota; kingdom Metazoa; phylum Chordata; class Aves; order Charadriiformes; family Turnicidae; genus Turnix; species Turnix velox. Next base: position 23,631 of record VZTY01001479.1, read on the forward strand.
AGAAATAATGTTTTCCCCTGTCTAAGGTGTTTCATCTGAAAAGGCAGAAAAACATCTGAGAGGACATGAGACACATTTGAATATAAAATGAAAGCTTTTAAATACTGTTTAAAAGTATGCAGTAGGTTTTTGTATTTAATGGAATAAAGAATAAAACTTATAGATTATTTTGTTACGGCTGCATGAAAACTTCTTTTCACTCAGCATTCCCCAATTTTAAACAAACATAACTTGCTTATGCCTGTAGTATTAAGCTTTTACAAATATCTGTTCATTCTATATAAAAAATAAATAAAATTTCCAAATAGCAAGTTAATTGTTCGTCTTATTCATGAGACTGTCCTTCCCACAGGCAATGATGCCTTGTCTTTGAATATTGTAAAGTATTTCTAACTGAAAGAATAGTAAATGATGTGAATGGTGTGTCCATGAAAGGGAGAAAAACTGAACAGGAGTATTTTATCCCAAAGCATAACACAACAAAAAAGAACAGCAGCTGAAAAAAGAAAAACATTACAGTAGTTCTCTTGGTGCCTGAATCCATGCAAATTACAGAGTATGCATTGGAGACAAGCTCCATTATCCAGAGAAGCACATGCTGATGAATGTATTAAATGTTTTTTGATTAAAGAATCATGGAATTCTAGAATCATTTAGATTCCAGAAGACCTTTAAGATCATTAAGCTCAAACGTTAACAACACTGCCAAGTCTACCAATAAACCATGTCTCTAAGCACCATATGTACATCTTTTAGATACTTTCAAGGATTTTTGACTCAACAACTTCCTTTTGGTTGAGCCCATTGCAATGCTTAACAGCCTTTATGTCTACCTGCCTTTAAAAAACAACCCTAGCTCTCAAGAAGTTTTAAATTTCAGTGCCTCTGTTCTGAAAATAATGTGGCTGAAGCTCACTGGAATGCCAGAAACACAGTCAGTGCTGGGAAAAGTTAATGAAGCTTCCCAGTCAGCTAAGCTCCAGACCTGTCCGTGTGTGCTTACTGTTACAGCTGGGTCTCAAACCTTTTAACATCCTGACATTAATGTGAATTCTTGTAAACAAAACCACGGAGAGGTGTACGTACACAGGGGAATGAGCTACAGCTGAAAGGATATTATAGGCCAAAGGGCTTTCCTGTTTCTTAGGAAAGCAAGTGTTAGACAGTTGGAGTCAAAGATAAAATAGAGCTTCGATTTTTTATTTTTTATTTTCTCAAGGCTTGAGTGATGAGCACTCTGCTGCAGGACAAATAGCAATCTAGAAAGCCAGCTCAGAGGTCAAATGAAAAAGCTTCATGTAAGTGTAGCAGAAGGATTATAAGCAGAGCTTATTTTCTATTTAAAAAGATTGTATAGTGTTATAAACAATGTGAGAATACTGATAAAGCCACAACAGTGGGTCTTGTTAATAGCTGCTGAGGGAAGGCATAAAGCCATTTGTGATTCAATTACCACAATTTTAGGGGTTTCACAATAACCTGAAGCCTGCAGAACAGTCTTCAGTTCTTCCTCTCAATAACTCTTTCCATGTTTATGGGCATAGAGCAAATGCAACCTTTCTGGTTAGCAGCACAAATATATTATCCATTAGAAACCAAAATGTCCACAAATCCATAGAACAGTGGAGTAAACTGTCTTGAAATTTAGAATAATTTGTGAGCATAGAAAGGCACAAATGTCAGTGAGAATGAAATTTGGCAGAGGAGAGGGAAGGTGAGGAGAGAAAAAGAAAAATGAGGCCCTTTTAAGAGTGTGCTTCTGTCATTCTGTAGAGTTGTCGCCATGTATTCACGTGCTTTTTCCAATTAAAAGAAGAGCTGCATCTGCCCTTGCCAGGTGTAGAACAGGATGCTGGAGGTGAAGAGGAGCCTGGATAAATCAGACAAATTAGATGTAGTCCAAAGGGAAATTTTTAGCTTTCACCCTAGCAACATTCCTTTGTCTTTCTGTTTGATATAAATTGTCATATTTGATGAATATGACAATTTCATAATTAGGTTGTGGAATCTTTTCCTGTCTTTCCATACTGTGTTGTTTCTGCAAAGACTTCATTTCTGCATCAAAAACTATGTGAAGCATTGAAAAAACTGTTCTGGACTTTACAGTAAGGGTGGTGAAACACTGAAACATGTTGCCCATAGAGGATGTGGACGCGCCCTCTCTGGAGGTGTTTACGGCCAGGCTGGACATGGCATTGAGCAACCTGATCTAGTGGGAGGTGTCCCTGCATTGCAGGCAAGGGGGTTGGAACTTGATGATCTTTAAGGTCCCTTCCAACCCAAGCTATTCTATGATTATATAATTCTGTAACTTATGGGGACACAATGCTGCTAGATGTGTTCCAAGTGCTATAATCTTCATAGACTTTTCTTTCAGGCTTAATATACTTTTATCTAAGCCTTTATGTCTAGTTTTATAAATTCTCAACATTTGTCTTTGACAGAAAAAAGCTACCATCAATGTTCAGATTCCGCTCTGTCTCACTGACAAATGTAAAAGAGAATCCTATTTCTTTATTGCTATTAGCGGAATAAGAAAGCAAAACATGAAGAAAAATGTCCTCAAAATTCTGTTTGAAAATTCTATTTACAGATTTTAGTTATGCTCGCTATTATGGTGATTCTTACCTGGAATTTCAAGGCTTGCATTTGAGCATGCAAAACTTCATCCACTTGGAATTTAAGACCTATAATTCTCATGGACGACTCCTGTATATTGAACAAAGAGAAACAATACGACATTTTTTAATTCAGCTTTTCATCATACACGGCAGCTTACAGGTAAGGCATGAGAATACCCCATTGAAGAAGAAGGAGGTACAGTCTAGGAACTGTAGAAGTTCTAGTATTTTTTCTGTTTCCTAGTGTTGAGGACAGTAGATAGAGATACAGAGAGTCTTGAATTTCTTCAATATTTTAAGGAAAACTTCTGTTAAACTTGCCATCTATTAAGGAAAATTCATGGGTGATAAGATTAATGTGTCTCTCAAGAGGTGGTCCTTGAGGAAAATTGAGTGGTGATTATGACTGGAATGTCTTACACAAAAGTACACATTCAAAGCCAGAAATAAAGAATGTAGATTTTGTCTTTACAACTGGTACAAATTAAGGTATTCTATTTTATGTACAAAGCCTGACCCTACTGAACCTTCTCATGTATGTTCATTACAACATTTATAAGGGAGCCTATGGAGTTGAGTGATTTGTCGTAGGAAAATTTACTACATCAAGGAATAGAAAGTGTTTGTTACCATATGGGTCTGAGCGGAAACCGTTTACTTGTTTCTGTGATGTTACCTAACAGTTCCGCAGGATGCAAAAAAACATTTGCTTGGTTTTTATGGGCCATGAAAAAGGTGTACATTAGTTTATGAGAAGCGTGTATCCCTTTGCAAATTTCCTTTTCTGAGTAAGGAGTAAAGTTTGAAATTTATGAAGTGATGGGCCAATAGAAAAGGGGCTTTGAGCAGAAAATAAAAGAGAAGTCACTTTTCTCATGAAGGAGCTTCCATTTTCATGTTAACAACTTTGAAAAGTTTGGGCTGTAATTATATTCTACAAAGACTGTGAAATGAGTGTTGGGAACACCATGTTTAAGTTAGCCTTCATGTTTAAAGAGCTAATGGTACTAAAACAGCATGAACTAAAGAGCATACTAAAGAGTGTAATCATACTAAAAAGATAAATACAAAAAAGAAAACGTTTTAGCTTTGTTTTTTTTTTTTATATTACAATTTGCTATGTTTACTATATCGTGACTGTCTTTCTCCAGAAAAAATTAGGTTAATCAGGGGCAGGAAGTTATCCAAGGTTTAGAAAATGCTGATGTCTATCTTACTTGTATTCATGGCAGAGTAATGATGCAGAAAAATATTTTTCTAACATATCATAAGCACAATAAAATGTGAAAGTACTTTAATTGACAAAAATCTATTCAGAGATCCCAGTGTGCCATGTTAAAACTAATTGAATTCACTTAATCATTCACAAAGCCAGTCAATTAAATGTCGATTTAAAGCCCAATGAACAAATGGTTCTAAGCTCACAATCAAGCTACAATTACAAGTAGACAAACCATGAAATCAAGTGCTTGTTCACATTAGTATAGGAAATTAAATGGTGTTCCAAAATGCTCAAGCCTGCATGCTACATTACGTGTTTGGAAGTGTAAGGGAGGCCATAAAATGGTAACTATAACTCACCCGTGGCCAATGTTAATTCCAGCTGAGTTGCAGATGGTCAACTTCTTTGCAAATCAGGCCCATAATATCTGATTATACAATACACAAAGATTAAAGCAATTTCATGCAGGCTAGGATGCATATATGTATGCATATTTCTTGTTCAATAGATTTCCTGATCCAGATCTTTAATGAAAGATTAGTTTTCTTTGATACACCTTCAGGTTTTTATGAAGCCATTTGTTATTTTTAAATTTATGATTCTAAGCCTGTAACTGTTTAGTTATTAGAAATCATGTAACAAGAGCCTCTTTCCCACTCCACAGTACCAGTTTTTATGTGATGCAGAAGCAGAAGTGAAAAACATCACTACTACTGCTAGAGTGGATGATGGACAGTGGTACAAAGTTGAGATCAGGTAAGTTCTATGTTTTACTGGGTTTTGTGTTCATAATTGCTCTGAAGATCAACTGGACTGAATAATTAGTAAACTCCAATGATACTGTGTTTCATTACCTATGAGTGATACCTGAATGTGTGCAATAAAATCATGTTATGGCATGAATGTTTATGCTATTAATATTTACAGCTGTAGTAAAGTTAGTCTGCTCATCATGCCATTGATATGCTTAATGAGAAAAAAATATTTTCAGTGAAATAATTTACTACATAAAACATAAACATTCAGGCAGCAAAGCTACTCTCCAGTAGCTATGAACTGCTTAGTCCAGGAAGTAATTGAATTTCCAACAATGAGAATGTGACTAAAAAAAAACTTGGAACACAGAGAGAAGCAGTATCATGACTTTCATTGCTGTCACTGAAAGCAACCTCTATAGGATTTACTGCTACTGTGAAGGTAATAATACTTGTAAATGAGGTAGGATAAAATGAAGGAAAAGGGATGCAGGTAGGAGGTTTTCCATGTTCTTTGTTTCCAGATTATGTTTGTTTCCTGTCAGGGTCATGTCATGGGAAAGGCAAGTACATGTTTTGGAATAACACATATATGTAACATTGCAAGAATCCACAACTTAGCTGATTAAAGGAATTACTTTTTGTTATCTTGTAGGCAGTAAAAGGGATAAAAAAGGCATATAATGTTGTCTGGAAATAGATGTGCAGAAAACCAAAGTGCAGCAGAGCTTGTCACTAAGCTGAACTGTGAATCTGTATCAGTAATAAAAACTCATTTGCAAATACTTGTGAAAAAAAGGTCATTTTCCCAGAAGCGATGGTGACCTGCATGTATTTTGTTGTGTTTTAACTTTTTTATAGCCATGCAGCTGTACATAAATGTATCTAATGATCAAATGCCCATGGTGTTAGAATTCACAGCCTTTTAAGAACTTAGAATCATAGAATAGTTTGGGTTGGAAGGGACCTTAAAGTTCATCGAGTTCCAGCCCCCCTGCCGTAGGCAGGGACACCTCCCACTAGATCAGGCTGCTCAGTGCCATGTCTTGAACACCTCCAGAGAGGGGGCGTCCACAACCTCTCTTGGCAACCTGTTCCAGTGTCTCACTAACCTCACTGTAAAGAATTTCTTTCTTATGTCGAGTCTAAATCTACCCCCTTCCAATTTACATCTGTTATTTCTAGTCCAGCCTGGCTTCATAGGGCAGTTGTTCCAGCCCTTTGACCATATTCGTGGCCCTCCTCTGGACCCGCTTCAATAGCTCGATATCTTTCTGGTGTTGAGGGCTCCAGAACTGGATGCAATACTCCAGGTGGGGTCTCACCAGTGCCGAGTAGAGGGGCAAAATCACCTCTTCTGGACCTGCTGGTCACACTCCTCTTGATGCAACCCAGGATTTGGTTGGCCTTCTTGGCTGCGAGTGCACACTGCTGGCTCATGTTGAGTTTGTCGTCAACTGACACACCCAAGTCTTCTCTACAGAGCTGCACTCAAGCCACTCTCCACCCAGCCTGTGTCTGTGCTTGGGATTGCTTCGACCCAGGTGCAGGACCTTGCACTTGACCTTGCTGAACTTCATGAGGTTGGCATGGGCCCACCTCTCAAACCTGTCAAGGTCCCTCTGGATGTCATCCCTTCCTTCAGGTGTATCAACTGCACCACACAGCTTGGTTTCATCTGCAAACTTGCTGAGGATGCACTTAATCCCACTGTCCGTATCTCTTACAAAGATGTTAAATAGTACTGGAGCCAGCACTGATCCTTGAGGAACACCACTCATCACTGGTTTCCACTTGGACAACAAGCCATTGACTGC
>VZTY01001479.1:30253-52177 GCA_013400935.1 Turnix velox
GACTGACTGGCCTGTAGTTTCCTGGATCTTCTTTCTTTCCCTTTTTAAATATGGGGATTCTCCCCATATTGGGGAGATTTCTCCAGTCAGTGGGAACTTCACCAGTCTGCCATGACCTTTCAAATATGATGGACAGTGGTTTGGCAACTTCATCTGCCGGTTCTCTAAGGACCCGTGGGTGGATCTCATCGGGTCCCATGAACTTGTGCACCTCCAAGTTTCTCAGGTGTTCACGAACCTGCTCTTCACACACAGTGGGTGGATCCTGCTTCCCCTGGTATATGGCCTTATTTTTCACGACTTGAGTTATGGAATCAGAGGCCATACCAGTGAAGACTGAGGCAAAGAAGTTATTGAGTACCTCAGCCTTCTCCAAATTCCCTGTGACCAGCTCTCCGGTGTCTTTTTGGAAAGTGCCCACATCTTCCCTAGTCTTCCTCAACTTGGAAGAGAAAGTTTTAGTTTCACTTTATGGTAAAATTAGGCATGAGAGATCTCTAAGTGCCTTGTTAGAACTAAGTCCTTCAGTCCAGCAAGACAAAGGAGAGCTACCTGCTTGTCTCTCAGGAGTAAATGACAAGAAGTTCATAGTGAAGTACGGAAGATACAATAGACTTAGTGGAATAAAATTTTCATAGCTTTAACTGTCTAGACACAGCAGCTTTGCATGACAGCTACAACTGGCCCCTTAGTTTCTATAAGAAATTCTAGTGGTGATTGTGTCCATTATGTTGGGTCCTGCTGCCTCAGATGTTTCAGTGAGTAGTAGTGAGAAGTGAAAGGTCGAAGATTTATTACTGCATGCCAGCTCTCATTGCTGTTGGGTTTTTCTTTTCCAAGATGGTAAATTAGGCACAAGTGCCAGACCATGGATTAAGGCAGATTAATTGAAGGAGCAAAAGCCAGTAATTCACTGTAGTTGTTCTTATCACCCAAAATGGGAATAACATAAAACTCAAGTATGCTAATGGAAGCTAAAAGTAAGTGTAAGCACTCCTATGATCAGGAAGGAACAGAACAGCAGTGGTAAGAGTAAGCTTCTCTAAAACCTTGAATAACAAAGGCAGTTTCGTTTATTTCTCTGTGACTCAATCTTGGACAAAATGGAATCGGACTGTTCTTTTTAGAAAAGTGATACAAACATGGTAAAGGCATTAAGCATCTCCTATTCCAGAGAAAGTGGATAAGGACAGGAGACACAAAATGTATTTTAGTCTGTTAGTGAATGTAATCCATTAGACTTCTATTGTTATCCCTTTTTTCTTCATTTTAGGACAGTTTAAGTTCCCAAAGATAACATGAGTGCCTGAATTCTCAGTATTACAGCATCTGTAAAAAAAATGTCTTTTCCCCTGGTACAGGCATCTTACAACTGCCCTGTCATAGACATTACTCAGGGATGCATTAACTGCCATGATGGGGGTCCACCTATTTTATGTATTTTCCCCCCACTCCATGGAACAGAAATTGAATCTACAAATCAGACCACATCCATAGCCGGAGAGAAAAACAATCGGATTTCTGCTTCTAGTTTTCCTTTTTACCCTCAAAAGGAAAGAAGAAAAGTTTTCTTCTTTCTTTTGCAAAGAATGGTAATTATTTCAGGACAGCTCAGGTAATATGGACCACACTGGTTTTTGCTGTTGAAAGAGAAGGAATGCATACCATTTATGGAATTCAGACTAAATCGTAAGCAATTATTATTTAATCACTGTACTCATTTTATTAGACTGGAAATGGTTTTGAACATTTTTTTAAGTTTAAAAATTGTAATGGCACAAATGTAAGAAATATTTGTTTAAAAGTTGCTTCTTATTTTCATGTAGTGCTACTTCACATGTGCTTGAGTTAATGAAGAAAATGTATATCCTGTATAGAAAAATGTAATAACCACTGCTTTACATGCTGTTTTCTTCATTAACAATTAAACATATTTAGTTGACAATTAGATTTCACTCTTGAAATGCATTTGCTGCTTTTTAATGTTTTTTATTAAGCCAAAATTCAATTCAATCAGCTATGGTATAGTGCAAAATAGTAAAACTTTAACAGGTGAAAAATTGCTGTAGCTTATTCAGAAGTTCTCTAGAGTTTTGCAAACAGTTTCATCTTCACACAGCTGATTTTCTGTGAGATAAATATGTTTTGAACAAAGGTATCTGGGAAGTTGGCAAAGTCAAGATAGGAATGTAGAAGATACTGAATACTGTAACAGCATTGATATCCACAGTGTGAGATTTCTTTGTTCTGCAAATGTTAAGTATTATGAACAAGCATCCATAATAAATTGAATCATAAAAAAATTACATTTTTATACTAGCTTGTTGAAAGAAACTGCTCATTCTAATTACTTCAGTATTCCTGACTGTTTGGAGCCCTTTTGATGTGTCCCTATGATAAAAAGGATTTTGTCCTTCAGATTCACTTCACTAGAAGCAATGCATTGCTGATGATAAGCCATCTGCAAAAAATATACTGCTTCTAGAATATCATATTGAGTGAAAGAAGTAGACTTAAAAGTAGGAACTGTTGCTTAATGCAAGTTGAAAGACAGGGAAAATTAGAGATAGCATCTTCCTTTTCTGGTTACGTGAGAACTGCTTCCTTTATCCCACAGAAATAATTCCTGGTGTGAATAAAAGAAATGTAACACCTTTTAATGTATGCAAATAAACATGCATAGTACTGTCAGACATTGCACTACATCCTGTTCTCATTGTCCACCAGAATACTCATGTTGGTAGTAAAATAGCAGCGTTGCTGTAACATGTTTTTCATACTGATGGAATTTTTCAGCTACAAGAATAGTAACAATTTATTAAAAGTAGATACAATAAGAGGACATGATTTGCATCAAGATCTTGTATAGATTGATAACTTTGGATAGGATGTTTCTTTTTGCATTTGATTAGTCTTCATGGCATCAGCTGCTAAACCAGAACATTGTCACGATTGGTGTCATAGCAGACCCTGGGGTTCTGGTTTATATGTAAACTAGCACTAAGACTTCCATAGCAAGTCTAGTTAATGAAAATCATTGCATCTGTTCTACTCATATAGATAGTTGTATGGCTTTGGATTTTTAAAAACTGTTACCAGGGAAGTGAACAAGCTACAGTGAAAAAAGAATCTGGGCAGAATCCCACAGGATTAGATTTCTGTAGGGTAGTGAAAAGGGAAAGAAATATCAGAGGGACTCAAACATTGTGAGGTTTACATGTTTAGATTTATTGTGAGAATAGCTACCTTACTGGAAATTAAGAGAATGTTTAATCAGAATATTCTCATTTCATACCTTATAAATCTGTCTTTATTAAGTGCTTTAAGATTTATCTTCTTCAATCTTCATCATCAAAAGAAGTTCTTACAGTAACATGTATTGCAAGACAGACTAAAGTGCTGCAGGAGTATTAGAAGTTTGTCTTCCTCATAGTCCACCATGTCTTTATTTCATTAACTAAATTTTAAAAAATTATATTTAATCTCAGATCACAGTTGTCAATTGCTTTAGCAGATCTGTCAGCTTATAAATTGATTAATCAGTAGATATCACCAGTACAGCTTCTTTCTTTAAAATAAGCATATCGATTTTGGACTGCGACCATTAAAAATAGAAGACTGGTCTAAATGCTTCATCCATCTAGAAAAAAACTGCAAAATGTGGAAATTTGCTTTTCTAAAGAGTTCATTATTCTTCTCTTTTAATGCACCTTGTTTGTAATTTGAAGTTTGCTATAGTTAGCTAAAGGACTTCGGGTGATTGATTGTCTTGGTTTTGAGATATGGGTGTTTTCTGATTCCTCCAGTCAGAAAAAGATCTTTCTAATCATGCCATGATGCGACATATGCTCACGCTGGAACTTGTATATTGCTTGGTTTTGATAGCTTTTTATGAAGGCCTGATATAATCCATATGGTGAAAAGTATGCTGTATTTATTATCCTTCAGAATATGCTACAAAACTCAGATTATCCCTTAGGCTTTCAGGCAGAGTTGATAAGAAGCATGAGAGATAAAGTGGTTTGAAAAAACACACAGATGCTTCTCTGTTCTTTTTTAATTATTTTAGTTTGATTTTAAGGCTCCTATTTTTATATTATCACAAAGGTGACAAATACTGGCCTTGATTTTAAATACACGGGTAAATGGATCACCTATCTGTTCCTTCATGTACTGTGTAAATGCCAAAAACTCTGCTTAATGAAAATATGCTTAATGGGCCATCTCCTCTAGAAACAATGTAAGCCGCAAGATATTAATAGCAGTGACTGATGCTGAATTAGAGTAGAAGTGTATTCAGTGTTTACATAGTTCTGTGAGAAGTGTTGGCAGAAAATAACTTCATGGTCTTCTTAAAATCACTGAGGGTGGAAGGGACCTTTCAAGTTACCAAGTCCAACCATCAACCTAATTCTAACAAGAACTATTGGTAAACTGTATCTCTAAGCAGCACATCTGCCAGTCTTTTAAATACTTCCAGGGATGGTGCCTCAACCACTTCCCTGGATAGCCTGTTTCTGTGCTTAGTGGCTCTTAGTAACTCTTTCAGTGCAAAAATATCCAGTTTAAACCTTCCTGGGTGAATTTTTGGGGCCTCTCACAAGGAAGCTGTCAATAAATTTGCACCAGCTGCAAGATACATGAACATACCCAGGGATAATCCTGATTAATATTTATTACAATACTAATTATTTAGGAAGTTGCTGAACCTTGAAACTGGACACTGATAGGGTCCTCACAAACATACTTTCCTAGCTGTGACTGTGTTAGTCTCGTATTCAATCCCTCCTAAAGTGTCTGGTGCCAAACTACGAGTGTATAGAATATGGCACAAATGCTAATTTATCTCATAATTTCTGATTTTTGTATGGTCTGAAACTTTTATGAGGTAAATGATTTTGTTTGGAAAAATTCAATTTATTTCATGTAGTCCAATTTATGATTTATTTATGATTTAACAGTGGTAATAAAATGACATTTTTCCTGAATTCCAAGGTATCTTGACACCTAAATAGGTTATATCTACTATTTACTGACCAGTGACCCTTGCAAAGAGGAGGTCAATGAAAACAAATTCATTTGAGAACACAGTTTAGATGCAGACTTCCACTTTATTTAAAATGGAACAAAAATTATGAAAACTTGAAATAATGATAATATTGGATTTGTAATGTGAAAAATAGGTATAAGCTGGTCATAAAGTATCAGGATAAGTATTCTTCTGTGTCTGGGCTTGGTTGTTTTGCACAAAGAGTGCACAAGTGAGAATCACACTAATGAACAGGAAGAAGTAGAGAATATCCCCTAAAAAAAGTATTGTGGAATACATCTGAAAGGAAAAATACACTCCCTTTGCTATAATAAACAGTGACAATTAGCAAAAGTAGCTTAAAAAGTGGGAAACTAACTAAAAGTGATGCTATTAGTGCCTGCTGTCAGAGCATGACAGCGTCCCAGAAATGGTAATGCTGTATTAAAATGAGAGAATCAAAGGAGATTCTGCTTTATTAACTGTGAGATTAAAACCAAATATGAATAGAAAAATCTTAAACAGAGAAAAGGTTTTGAAATCTTGCTAGTCAGAATATATCTCTGCGTGTTTTCCAGTTCATTCTACTAACTTGCACAGTACATTTAGAGAGAATTAATTTGATTTTAATCCTTTCACAGATAAGTAGAAGGGGAGCTGGGCTAATAACATTCCCTCCTGTGACTAATTTTATTCATTACTTTACCTCACAAATACTTGATAATTTAAAAGAAGTTTAATGTATCTTTCTATTCGGAGGTCAAGTTAAAAATGTATAGTGGTGCTTCTTAAGAATAAACATTCAATCAATACTTGTTTTCAGATTATACTTTTTTTTATTTTGTACAAGAACATAAATCCCCTTTTCAATGGCATAAAGTACTATGGAAATAATTACTTTGTAGCTTCGAGTGAGGAATAACTACATAAATGCAAATACATCTCAGTAAAAATCATAATTAGTTAAATAATGACAGATAAGCAAATTGGTCTCTACTAGGTATAATACTGAGAAAGTTTTGATGACACCCATTGTTGAAGAAATATTAAGGAAAGTGATAGCTAAACAATGGAGCTTACCCAGTTTGCTTTGTGATTAAGCATTGATTTCTGTTGCTGAAGATTATTTTTGTGTACAAATGCCAGAAATTACTTTCATACAGAGTGTATCAATACTTCTACTAATCATAGGTATTTTCAAAGTACCAGCTAGTTTGGGTTGTTGGTTGTTTTTTTTTGAGAACATATGAAACTCCAGTAATCGAACTATTTTAGCAAAACTGTTTTTTATTCTTTTAAGTGTCTTTATTGGGAAGAGCAAACTATATATTTATTCCTAAATTCACAAACTGTTAATTTTTTGCTTACATCCAGTTGCTTTTCTTTCTCTGTTTTAAGTTGAAAAGGCAAAGAAACAACATGCCTTGTCTTACTGACTGCTGTATATCACTTAATTCCATAACTTTTTCAGATACTGTCTCAACAATTTATGTATTTGCCAGAGGCTTTTCCCCAGGCCGTGTCCTTAGCTGGTTCTCTGTTTTAGCAGAGAACTTAAATCCTGTTCTGTCCCATAAGATGTGTACCATAACTCTTAACTCCATTTTTCACACTATTAATTGCCAAAACTGCTTATAATTTTATTCTCAGAATTACCCTAATATCTAATAATTTAAAAAGTGAAATAGTTACAACGTTGACTCATATCTTGTATATGTTTGAAAAAAAAACTTCAGATGACATGGGAGAACACAACCTTCTATTTCTGGATAGGTTTTTGTTATTTAGAAAAATAACGAAATATATAATTAGTACAATATATAATTAGTACATTTAAATGTGTTGAGCCCTTTGTTCTCATTTTTTTCATGTGACATCAATATGTATTACATAATATATGCATATTAATTAAGAGTAAATACAACAGATATCTCAAGGGAACCTTATCAAAGAAAACAGTTCATGATTTAGAGGAGATTTTATAGAACTACCTTTCCCCTCTATGGATCAACATGTTGCATCACTTGAACAGTACAGAATAAGGCACCATAGGCTACCATTTTTATGTAACATAAAATTTCTACAATTTCTTATTTCAGAGTTTCAAGCCAGAGGGGACCACTCAGTTGATCATCAAGGAACCACTGGGTTGACTTCCTGTTTATCATAAACGATCAGTATTTTTTTCAGAAAGTCACAGACTTCAAGCCCTTCCATTTCTTAAATATTTTCCACTGTACTGTGGTCACCTCTATCTAAACACGCAGTATTGGTGATGAATTTATATATCCAATTCATTCCAACTGGCAAACCCCAGAGAGTACTTCAGTGAAAAGCAGAAAACAAAAGCTGGGTAAATATTCCTTTCTGACCCTGCCAACCCTGTGTCTCACATTTGTGACCCTGACTGTATAAGCAAGCAGTGGCAGGAATCTGAGAGGTGTACTTCACTCTCACCTCAAGGATTTTGTTTCTTCTATATGCTAGATATCCTCACACCACAAAACTCAAGCTCTGCAATTTGAGACATGTATTGAAGAATGGAGAAACAAAAATAATTAGCCAGTTCTGTACTGGGAGAAAAGTGTCAGGCACTGCACATTGTATCCAGAAGCCTGAAGGCATGAGTTGTCATCATTGTACTGAGGCAGATATGAGGCAGGAGGAGTATTTGAAAGATGATGCAAGGCATTCTTCTCTCACTCAAGAAAGAGGAATACACAGAGAGCGAGACAAGCAGTAGAACCATTTTGTTTATTTAGACAGAGTGGTGCGAATACGGTCCGCTGTAACTGCTGCCTAGCGTGAAGCAAGCTGTCTTTTTGCTTTATCCAACACAATTCCTTTTCAGTCAGAGTCATCTTGAGGCAGGGAGACTGCTCCTCTTCTGAAAACTAATAAGCCTTGTCTTCCCGAAGGACAGGATGGAGCTTGCAGAGAGTCTGAAGCAACAGCACAGCCTGGGAAAATCCTGAAAAAAAAAGTCCACCCCAGAGTCTGCCTGCTGTAGGAAAAAAGAGCTGTGGTGAGCCTTCTAGGATCATGGAAGGAAGGAGATTTTATTCTAGACCAGCGGTATATAGCAGAGAATTTGTTCAAGTTAGAGAAGAAATTTGAGTTCAAGCCTTTTATTTAATCTATATCCCTTATTTCTGCATTTTCATTATTTTAAAAGCTTCCTTGTAAATATCTGATTATCTTGTTCTCTAAATATGAGGATCGTTCTATGAGTTTTTGGAGAAGTTATTTCAACAAAAGGGAAACTATTCAAGAGTCCTTTGAAAAGGGGTTTTGGCTTCAGGGAGTGTTGGTTGTTTCTTCCATATTCAAGAAGCTCCGTTCCCTCTCTTCCTTTGTTGTTTTTTTTTTGTTTTGAATATTGACTTCTATGGCCAGAGCTTTTATGGAGAACTAATACAGATAAAAATATATGCTTTATTTATTCTTCAATTGAATGAGTTCCTCAATGCAAACTGCTGAGCAAAGAAAAATAGTAGGAAAATATAAACACCCGTGGAACAGAGACTGGAACTTAGTCTAATCATTTGCCTAAATTGCCAGTCAGACTATAGATGCATAGGAAATGCCGGTGCAATAATCATATCTATCTTCACCATATCTATAGTACATATTCAATGTCCTCCACTTTCAAAATGTTTCCAAAATGTTAGCTTAAATCTTCTCTTAAAATGAGCAATTTAAGTGAGAAACAAGCTTTCTCTCAGAGAAGAATCATGCTATTGCACTGCCAGTGTTAAGAAAGCATAGTGCTTTTGAACACAGTGTAGTAAAAGAACTCTGTTCTGCATTGTTAGATGTGTCAGAATACCTTTTGCTATTCTAAAGACTCTATGACGAGTGCTTTTTATTCATTCAGCAATAACTACGACTTCACAGAGAAAGAAGGAATAGTCCTTTCCACAGGGTGCAGTCCTTCAGTAACTGCTCCAGCATGTTTCCCCATGGAGTCACAAGTCTTGCCAGCAAACTTGCTCCAGCATTGGGCTTCTCTCTGCAAGGAGTCACAGGTCCTGCCAGGAGACTGCTGCAGCAGGGTCTTGCCATGTAGTTACAATTTCCTTTGGCCATGTCCACATGCTCCAACGTGGGGTTCTCCACAAGCTGCAGATACATGCATGCTCTCGATTAACCTCCATGGCCTGCAGGGCAACAAACCGCCTCACCATAGTCTTCGCCACAAGCTGCAGGGGAATCTTGGTTCCAGTACTTCCTCCTCAACTGACCTTGATGTCTCAGAGTTGTTACTCTTACTCCTCTCCTCAGCTGCAATTGCACCCTTGCTTTTTTTCCCTTAAATTTATAATATTAAATATTTCATTACAAGAGCACTGTCACCATTGCTGATGGGCTGTACCTTGACCAGCATTGGGTCTGTCTTGGAGTCAGTTGGCATTGGATCTATGTGACACAAGGAGTGCTTCTAGCAGCTTCTCACAGAAGCCACCCCTGTAGTATCCCCCCACTACCTTAACATGCAAACACAATCCAAGGGAGTAAGCAACTGCTTTTTTCTGACAATGTAGTTGAATGCAGTGTATTTAATTATACTAAATTGATCATAATAACAGTTAATAGTGACTTAATACCTCCAATTAGTTAGATAAAAATTGTTGTTTTACAGCCTTTTTAAGATAAAAGCTTAATTAGATATTCATGCCACATTGTGGGTGCAAACCACATTCTGCACCTTTTCAGTACTCTGCCATCAAAGAAGATACTCAGAAGCTGAAATTTAGAATCATAAAAGAGCCAAATCTGTAGTGTATAGTGATCTGGTTTTGCCCAGATGATTTAACCAAATAAATACTAAAAGTGTTTCTTTCATTGCTATCGTCTTTTAGTTTGGATCTCAGAAGACCTCATTAGACTAACTTCTACAAATGAAAATTTTCTACTTTAATTTTTGAAACAACCTAACTGCAAGAGCAGTAATACAAAACCACTGACTAAGACTCTAATAGCAGGCAACATTCCTAAACTTTGTTCCCTATTATTTTCTGAGGAACACCAAAGGGTGCTTGTGGACACTAAAGTAGATTCATTGTTCTGTGGCTGCCTTGGCTCCATGCCACAAGCATAGAAATGATATTAAAAACACACACATGAGTTGTAGAAGCCATAAATAATATTGGCCTGCAGTGTTCATGTAAATAAGAATTTCCATTCTGCCATCTTTCAGTTCCACTTGAAATAAAATGTCAGTATTGCAAGTCTACATCCAACTCTATACTAGCCACTAGCTGAATGTTTGAATACAGCATTCAAGCTAAGCTATCCATGAAAGGACACTTTATTTTAAATCTGGCTACATCAACTTGAAATAAGTGCATATTTTTTTTAAGTTTAATTTCTGTAAATAACATTTAGGGCTATTACAATTTGAGCAGCAGGAAACTTGAAGCTTTCACAACGGCATACAGTTTTGGCCAGAAGCATAGATTATTGTTTTTTTTCTCTAGCTAAATTCATGCTAGTAAATAAAAGAAAGACATGAAGACTGTTTTCTGGACCTGAAGCCAACTGACAGGCCCCAGATAGTGTCTATAAAAACACATATTGCAGAGTAGGCTGGCAACATTTAAACTAGGAATGATTCCTGAACTGCAAATACCAGTGAACTTTATCAGTTTCAGAGCTGAAAGGTCTGAAACTCTAACATCTCTAACAGGTACTGTCATAACTTCATAAAAATATGGATGTTTGTGTCAGTACTTAGACTCACATTGTGAATGTTTTCAGTTTAGTATGAAACAGAGATTATTTTTCCTACTATATTCTTAGAGCAATTTTACATAAGGCCTTGTAATTAGCTTCTTTGTTCCTATTTATTCAGTTAAATTGCTCTCTAATGCCAGACTGGTAAATATAATCCAGGTTCAGGAAACATAAGTCTGCTGTCAGAATGAATGAGAAGAAAAAAGTTATTTATTCATCCTGAGGTCACTTTCAGCGTTTAAAGGTGGCTTAGAGGAAATATGAGGACAAAACTTCTTAGCGGAGCCTGTTGGGAGAGGGCAAGGGAAAAAGGTTTTAAACTACAGGAGAATTAGATTGGACATCAGCAAGAAATGTTTTACCATGAGGGTAGTGAGATGGTGAAACAGGTTGTACAGAGAAGTGGTAGATGGAAGCATTCAGGTTCAGGTTGGATGGGCAGCTCTGAGCAACCTAATCTAGTGGGAGGTGTCCCTGCTTTTGGCAGGGGGGTTGGACCTTAAATGATCCCTTCCAGCTCAAACAATTCTGTAATTCTGTGAAGACTATACATTTTAAATGTAATTAATATGGGGCTGTGGGTTTTCTCACTACAGAAAAATCCTAAAAATTGTAGGGATTTGAGGAGGTCTCTAGTCTGAACTCCTGCTTACAGCAAATGGGTCTGACCAGGTTGCTCAGGACTTTATTCAATTGGGTTTTGAAAACCTCCGTGTTAAACCTCTCTGAGCAGGGCAATCTAGATGTTTGAGTCTTGAAGTTGTTTCAAAGCCTTAAGGTTTTAAAATCCAATACTGGGTCAAAATTGATGCTGCTTTAATGCCAGTACATTAAGAAAATATTCACTCATAGTGAGAGTAGGTCTATGGTTTTGTTGCAATTTTTCAAAAATAAACATTCCACTGCATGGGGCAGTTTAAGCATGAAACCAAAAAATTAAATTTACTAGATACTGAGTGAAACTAGAAGGAAACAGAGTTAGCTTTGATTTTTCAAGGTAAGAGATCTGTGAAATAATTTTTAAAACGCAGTTAAAATGAAAAAAATTTCTAAGCTGTAATAAATCAGTCGATTGCCTTCAAAAAAAATCAAGGAGCTTTTGGGTTGCTTATTGCAGTACATAATAAAAAAACCCTTTTCTTTAATTCTTGTAATTCACAACTCACACTTGATATACGAGCTGTTTAAAAACTTAATTTTGTTTTTGTTTAGTAGGCTGTGCTAACATTACATCCCAAATAATTAAAGGGTAATTATTGAATTGATTATTGCTGTTTAGCATCATCATGTTCAAAGTGAAATTGCTAGATGGGTGAAAGTTTCTAGGGTTTTTTTTGGAACAAGATATTTCCCTTTTTCATAAGGGAAAGTAGATTAAAGAATCTTTATTCCCAGCAAGGCTGCACAGCATGACTGACATTTAATGCTTCATCAGGACAGCCCCCTTTCCCTCCTCCTCTTCCCCCATTTGTTCTACTACCTTTTTATCATTTTATGATAATCCCAAACATGTCATTTAATCATTACTAAAAATGTCAGCAAGTGAGGGCATTATGTAAAAGGATTTGGATTTTGTGCAGACATTGTCATGTTTAGGTACTGTTATCCCAACAGTTATCAAATTATTATCTGACCTTTCCATCCTTCCAACCTGCGAGGCATTAGTCAATGGATTTAATACTGTTTAGACAGAACTCATCTCCAGGTTATAATTAATAGGCCAGTATTTAATCATTACATTTATGTGACTACAAATGAGGAATCTGTGAACTATTACTGCCGAGTTGGACTGAAGCACAATTACTGGTAGCTCACCCTGCAAAAGTGCTCGTGAGTTGCTGTATGCATTTCCACATCTATAATTATGCAAAAAACTCTGTCTTTTTAGTTGACCTTTAAAGCACCCAATGTACTGATTGTAGAAAAAGTCTTTTAAAAGCCTGATGGAAATTTCATGGAGTGCATATATGACCTGGTGATTGTATCATCAGCAAATGCTAAACAGTAATGGTTTGAGGTTGTTATTTTAATTTGGCCAGACCCTGCTAGATCCAATCAAGCACAATCAGAGGTTCATGGCTGACATTCTAACAAGCTTAGGGCAAAGGCAGCTCATGCTACTGAATTGCCTTAACTTGTTTTCTGACATAAAATAATGGGAAATAATTTCAAAATACTGCACACAAAAATACGTCTGCATATTCCTGATACAAGATATTAAATACAAACTAACAAATATTTTTACAGCTAACATGAAGATAATTAAATTCATAAACAGGATGAATGTGGAATAATAGTACATACATGTTCACAATGCCAAATGCAGTATTAGAATGTGCAGAAGATGCATAGAATGTATAGAAGAAGCAGTGATCAAAAAAAAAAGGAAGGTTTTGGGGCAGATTTCCTTCCTTTAGAACATTTGTACCTTACTTGAAAAAAATTTAAAATACCAATTTGCTCCCCTCCTCACTGTCTTCCACTCCAGTCTTAAGAATCATGTTGCATTAAAAAAAAGTCTAATTTGAAATAATTCTGAAAGATTGCTATCCTATTATTATACCCTGATTCATAAATATTATATCCTTTTATCAGAAAGAGAAAAAAAAAAATTAAATCACTCACCAAAGCTTTCTGCTGCAGTATTAATATATCCAAGATGTTGCACTGGGTTCAAGCCTTAGGAAGAACTGCTTAATCACTGCAAACACAGCTACCTGAAAACATATGAATGAGTTACACACATTATTAGCAAACTTCCTTTGTAAGTAATTAATGAAAATAATGTGCTGGAGAACCTTATGTATGATATCTACGTATATCTACATATCTGCTCTAATGCATGATATCTACAACCCATGGTAGGAAAACATTCCTGTTTTTGATATTAGTTCTGGTTACAGTTTTCTCCTTTTTCTCATTCATGTTAGTTATCAAGAAGTTTAAAGAGAAATTGTGAAAATTGAGGTGAAAACAAAAAAAACTCCCTGAACTGATTCCTCAAGTAGTTTATATTTAGTCCATGGATTAAAACCACAATTTATTTCTCTTCTTTAATGTTGGTTATAAAAACATAAGAAAAATTTATGGTTTTGTCTGAAGTTATTTACCATGGGATGGACAGGCCATTTTACTTGCAAAAAGAGTTACAGCACTTCTGGTAAAAGGTTAATGCCATGTTTGCTATTTTTCTGGAAGTATGATGAAAACAGAATTTTACAGAGAAGAGAGAAAACTATTTGGAAGAGTTACTAACATTGTCTCCTCCCTATCATTTAAAAAATTAAAGAAGACCTTATCAAATAGTATGTGAGAAATCCTTTGTGTATCATTATGTGCTAGAACATAGTGACAAAAACTCTTTCCATGCTGTTTTCGTAACTTACAAATTTCAGAAGCAAATTTTTCATAATCAAAGACAAACTGAATTCCTAATTTAGCTATAGCATCCTGGCTAAATTATAGATTGTAACTTTCGTTGTTTTGCTTGGCACATGCTATTTTCACACACAGGTTTTTTGTGCCACCTCTATTGCAAAGGTACTATGAAACATATTGTTGATTGAACTCTGATGTATTTTGTGTGCAGAAAGTACAGGGTAAGAGAAATTCCTATGAGAGAGACTTTTTTAGTTCTGATATTTCTTCATTGTGCTTTCTTTTATTAAGATAGTTGGTTATCGAACATGAAGCTAGTTCATTATCAGCACATAAGTGAGTTTCACCTAATTTAAAAAAAAAAAACAAGAAAGCCAAATTATTTACTTTGCACCTTCTGCTTGTTAATAATTTATATGTTCCATTAAGAGCCACACCATCAACAGAGGGCATGAGCAGGGGGAGGGAAGAAGGTATAGAATCATAGAATCATAGAATAGTTTGGGTTGGAAGAGACCTTAAAGATCATCTAGTTCCACCCCCCTGCCTGCAAGGCAGGAACACCTCCCACTAGATCAGGTTGCTCAGTGCCATGTCCAGCCTGGCCTTAGACACCTCCAGAGAGGTGTCCACAACATCCCTGGGCAACCTGTTCCAGTGTTTCACCACCCTCACTGTATAGAATTTCTTTCTTATATCTAGCCTGAGAGTCTCTGTGTTAATTTCATGGCCTTGTATTACTGCCTTTAGTTTAAGGAATGACGCTTTTGAAGATAAGAATTGCAGATTATAGCATGTCTTCAATCTGTAAAATGCAGTTTATTTTAAGTGGCTTTTCCTGGTCATGTTTCTTTGTGATGAAAAAGGGGGATATTTAAAATGCTTGAGGTGAATAGATGTCTTTTTTTTCTGAATTCCAAAGCCTTCTTGTTATTGTTAAAAATTGTCTTTTTTTTATTCAGTCTTTATTATGTACTTTGGCTTCTTTAGCAATTACCCTGCTCATATTTGCAATATGGCTTCATTTAAATGGAAGTTCAATACTCAAAGATACGCTAGCTTACATCTTGTTAAATAGCTTCTTTTATGTTTATAGTTTTTAATATAGAAACAGCCATTTACTTGATTTTCTTTCCTCAGAGGTTTAATAACAGCCTAATTAATTAGTCAGATAGACGGTAATGTAAACTATATATGGTTTAAAATGTGTTTATTTCTAAATTTATGCAGGCAAGTCATGGTACCATGTGAAGCAGAAATGTCAATCTTGGGGATATCGGCAGAGACAAGTATACCTAGAAAGTCTGAGACCAGTGTATATTGGCTTGAAACAGGATCCGTATTTGTTGGTGGTTTGCCTCATCGTTATGCATTTAAACAGGTATTTTTTTAGTTTTTATTTTTTTTTAATGTAAGATGCTTGGTTTTTTGGGGGGTAGCATATTGCTGGGATAGAACTGAAGAGATTCAAACTAAGGTTTTTGAGAATCACATCTAAGG
The DNA here is from genome assembly GCA_013400935.1 of Turnix velox. NCBI lineage: Eukaryota > Metazoa > Chordata > Aves > Charadriiformes > Turnicidae > Turnix > Turnix velox. The sequence continues at coordinate 45,897 of VZTY01001479.1, forward strand.
TGTGAGTATGGTCCCTTGTAGAATTCTGCTGGTACATGAGACTTTGGTGAGTAAAGTGAACAGATAATTACTGAATTGTTATGATAAAATATGGAGTACAGTTGTCACAAGAGAAGATGCTCATCACTAAAATGATACTCAGCACTCACAATGTTCACAGATCAAGTCCCAGCCCCTGTAATTCGAGACTGGCACCATATAAACAGTGGACATTCAGTCCAGCTCCTGGCACTGTGGGCCCTGTTCAGAGCAATTTCCAACTGGCACAGCCTTCCACATCTTGTCAGGTATCTGACAGTGGAGTCCTCTTCTGCACCCAAGGGACTATTGTCATAAATATGCTTTTTTTTTTTTTTTTTTTTAGTTAAATTACTATCATTAGAACTAATGACCTTGCTAGGCAGCTCTGACTTTAGCCTTACCTAAAGTCAATCAGTTTTACTACCCAGGTTATTTCACCCTCTAAATTTTGTGACCCAGATGTGTTTCCAGATTGTAATTCTGCTCACCATTGCATAACAGATTTGGGAGTTCTTGATTTGTTTTGTACTCCCAATGAAATAAACTAAACAGTTTATGCCATGTTGGTATCACCCAGGTCTCATTTATTTCAATTGTAATGTTTAGATAAGTTTTACCCCACAAATGTAGTGAAATTTATCTGTAGGATTGTTCAGTGCACAGCAGAATCATGTAGCCAATGATGGACATATGTGGTACACATTTCATTTTTTGAGCCATACCTTTGAGTGGGCTTCACCTTGTGACAATTGTTTTAACCTTTTTGTTTCTGTTCTGTTTTTCAACAGTTGAAGGTCATTTTATCATAAGGCAGATACATTAATTTCAAGCACAGATGTGATTTCAATGCTGTTACTGTAATACAGCATTTATAGATTGGTTTCACCTTATAATAAACTATATAGTAAACAATGAAGCAACAATACTATTGAAATTCAACTTGAAAATTCTTATAAGTAGGTAATTTTTGGGTTTCAAGATAATCAACCAAAAGTGTGTTTCTAAATATCACATACTAGTATTAAAAGAGCACATGAAATATTTTTGTTGTTCTATAACTTTTCTCTTAATTCAAATGTTTATACACAAGCTGTCCATTCATCTGGCATATTTCATCTGATTAGTTGGATAAAAAACAAAAATTACAATAACAGTGTACTTCAAGAAATTTTCCATGCTAAAATAGAATAAAATTATGTTTTGGATGTTTAAATTATGTGTCTTCTAGAAGCTAAAGTGAATGTCGTGGGGGATACCCCATTGAAATTATGGTAAAGGCTTAGAGAAGTTCAATCCATGGAAGGCATTTGGGAGCAGGTAAAGAAGAAATTTATTCAAGGATTGTATATAATAATGTGTATGTGAGGAGACATTTTGAGATGGTAAATAGCTCCTCACTAGCTAAAGGCAAATTAAAATCCAGAAAAATAGGTTTCCCTTAGGTAAGTTAAAATAGCAGTAAAACACAATGCTTTAAGGGTAGCTTACTGCTAAAACATTTTGCCCATGTATGTGTTGGATTGTCATACCAAGATAAGTTATCTGTATTTAATAGTTCAATAGATAATTCTGTTCTTGATGCAAGATTAGTACAGGAAATATTATAGTTCAAGCTTATTATTTAGACAAAGTAATACATATGGGACATCTGCAAGTGCTCAAGCTGGTGGGATTTAATCTCAATTAGTACCTTACAGTAGTGCTTACAATTTCCCCAGAGGCAAAAATGCTCAGCTTTCAGCTGCCTCCCCAGTCTTCCATGAGGCTTTTGCAGTTCACTGGATTCTGTTTGAGATTACCTCAGCCTTTTATTTCACTTAATTTTCTTTTCTCCTTTGTGTTTTTTTGTATGTTTATTTTGATCATAGTGTCTCATTTTGCTCAATTTTAACTTTTTTAGCTTTGGGCAAATTTAATTTTTATTGGACTCCCTGTCAAAGTCTGTTGGCTATACGCCGTATACAGCTCAAAAAGGCTACATTTTTCCTTTTATCGGGGAATGGAGAACTGGCTGTCCAAGTTCTCTTTGTGTGGGCTTTTCAGTCCCAGCGGTAGGAAACCACTCCAGGAAGTTTCTTTCTCCGCAGCTTTGACCCAGGCAGTCAGGCTTCTATTGTAAAACCTTCATCATCGCCAAAACAGATAAGGTCTGTTTCTAACCTTCATCTGGCAGTTGGCTTCAAGGGAGATTTCTGTTCCAGCTGAGACTCAGCTCTATCTGGCAAATGCTCTGATCGCTCTTGGAGTCAAGTCTGATAATGACCCTTGTGATATACCCACAGTATCTGCCTAATAATACATTGTCTTCTTTTAGATGAGCTCTTTCTCTCACTGGAGTAGTTCACTGTGCTTTTGGCTCTCCTGCCTTACAATATTGTTGGAAGTTGTAGAGAGTGAGGACTGCAGACCCTGGACTGCTTCAGTTTCTGTCAGACAGGAACTTCTGACTGTCAGTGCCAGAAACTGTTGACACAGGAGTTTTGTATTACTGGACTTGGTCATGTTAGGCTATTAATTTCCTTCCAGTTTACATTCCTTTTCCTTTCTTTATGAGTGTCCTGAAAATTATCTGTGGAACCCTCAAAGTAAAATATAGTATCCTCTGAGAATTTTAATCAGGTTTCAGGTGTCCATGCTTTTTTTCCATGTACTCTTTTCTGTCTGCATGTTTATTATTCAGTATAATTAAAAGTCAGAGAATGCGTGACACCTAAGGCAAGGTGCAATAACTGTCCCCCTTACAGTCTTAAAATTTTGAATCTTTCTTCTCCAAAAATGAGAAGGGAATTACCTCCCTGTCTTGACTGCTTTTCCATTTGTTCTTTAGTGCCACTGTGTAGGAAGTGTACTCTAAGTGCACTCTAAGTGTGCCCTTTTTCTCTTTCTGAAGAGAGAAAATTGTTTCAGTCTTCCTTTCAGGTCAGTTTGAAAACCATAGGGTTTTTTCAGGAATTATTAGGAGAAGTTGATTTTCTCTGTATGTATTTGTTGAGGTGTGTTGAGTCCATTCTGATCCGGATTGGCATTCTGCTAGTAACACACCATTTTGTATAGAAATATCACACACATAATATCACAGAATATCAGGGATTGGAAAGGACCTCAAGAGATCCTCTAGTCCAATCCCCCTGCCAGAGCAGGAACACCTAGACCAGGTCACACAGGAACTCTTCCAGATGGGTTTTGAATGTCTCCAGAGAAGGAGATGCCGCAACCTCTCTGGACAGTCTGTTCCAGTGTTCTGTTACTCTCACTGTGAAAAAGTTTTTTCTTACACTTCTCTGGAACCTTCTATGTTCCTCCTTGTACCCATTTCCCCTTGTCCTGTCATTGGAGGTCACTGAGAAGAGCCTGGCCACTGAAAAGAGTCAGTAAACAAAATTGTAATAGTTCTAGACTGAGATGCTTGATAAGCACTAGCTACATATGCTTCCACAGCCTTGGTTAATAATGGGAGCACACTGTCAAAAGAAGTCTGAATTTTCTTCTGTGTGCCTCTTCACTGATCTTCCTAGTTGCTGCCATGGCTTGGGAAGGTGTTTCAGGAGAATAGATTACAGCCTAATCCTCAAGGCAGTGATATACTTTAAAGAACCTCTGTGATATCTGCAGAAGCAATGCTTCTGTACCCAATAGATTTTATCACTAGTCAGAAGCTCTCAGACCTCCCAAATCTGTGTCTACTAGCAGCAGTTGGGAAAGAGAAATGCTACCAACAGTAGAGCAAGATAAATTTATGGACTACCAAAGTGAAATGGACGTAGAAGGTATCATGGGTCCAGACTGGATGCATACCAACTTATGCCAGCGGCTGATGTTGTCACAAGGCCACTCTCTTAGCATCTCTGAAAGGCTAGAGCAATCAGAAGAGGTCTCAAACTCAACTTGGCAGGAAAATAAGTAATGTTATGTTCATCTTCAAAAAGGGCAAGAAGATTTGTGTAACCATAAGCTGGTGAGACCAATGGCACTACTCAGTTCTTGAGAAAATTATAGAAAAAAATAAAGGACCAGCAGGTCAACAATCGGCATGGATTTACCAAGGGAGAACTCTGCCTTACCTGTATTTCTGTGCTGAGATGACTGGCTCTGGAGACAAAGGGAGGGTAGTGAATATTCCTTACTTATCTTTCCAGATTCGTCTTCATTTCCCAGCTCCTCTATTTCCTTCCCCAAGTGGTCTCCAAGGGCTGTGGTCATTCCATAACATCTTGTCTCTGCCACTTCTCCTTTATCCATATCCACAGTTCTGTGATGTGCACCCACAGACCTAAGACAGAAAAACTATTTCTCTGGGTACAAATTCTGAAGGATCTGAAGAAAAGGGTAGAAAGCAAAGTAACAGACAACATGTGCTGGAACATCTTGGACAAATTCATACAAGTTCAAGCACTGCAAATTGTTTCATGCACAGCAAGAAATTGTTTTTATGACTCTCTGTAAAGTGTCTTTTGCAAAATTTAGTAGTTTCATCTGACGGTGTACAAAGGCAAAGCTGAAGATTCAAGAGGGAAGATCAACTATAAATAGCTGTCTGGCAGACATCTCATCCTGCTGTGTCTACACAGCGAAAAGACTCCAATTCTGTGACAGCTTTGTTTATTACTTATTTTTAAGTCATATCCTATTTCTTCATTAAAGAAGGCAATGGGCATACTTCAGACTTGTCAGATCTGAACAGGTAAATGGCAAAATAAATTGAACAGTTAAATAGAATCATCTTTATAAAATATTGGGGGGGTTAGCTGTTTATGATAGCTGTTTTCTAAAGATTAAAAATTAATGATGGGGGAATAGAAACTAAATTACACACAGTGGAAAGACATTTTAAATCAGAAGTTGAAAAAGAAAGTATTATTTCTGAAATCTCAAGACATATTTCAGAATAATTAATTTCATGCTAGCTTTAATATCATTAATTGTTTATAATAGCTTATTCCTCTGCAGAGAAGATTGGTACACTCAAACAGAAATTAAAGTTTGTTTCCAAATACCTACAGCTACAGTTAATTGCAGTAATAGTGTTATTTCAGATGCTATAATTGCTCCAATAATTTGTATTTCTAGACTTAATAGTATTTTAGTATTAAGAGTGTGAAGTGTCATTAGGTATTCTGATTCCTTTTCAACATAAACTGTTTCCAGTAATTAAACTTTGCAAGTATTCAAACAGGGAAGTTTCAGAAGGAAAAGGCCTTCTGAATAAAGTAAAGGTAGAAGAACAAATGGAAACTATGCAAATATGTATGTGGGAATTGGGATCCCCATATTACCAATGGGGAATTGGCAACAGATAATGAAGTGATATGCTCAGGATCACAGTGTGTTCGTGTTCTAATTAAGGTGCTATGGGCAACATTATATGTCAAAATCTCTCCCTTAGACTACTAGCCTACATGTGGTCAAACATTTTTGTGGAAGTCACATATTGTAAATACATAAAGTGAAATTGCAATGACATTTCCCACTGGGTCACACAATATTCTCAGATCACACAACATATAGATTAAAAGATTTTAAATATTATAATAAATGAATTCTGAAAGATATAAAAAAACTGCATTTCGTGACACTGAAGAAAGAGACAATGTAAAGCAGGTGTTACAAAATACAGAATCAGGCCTTTAATTTGGAATTATCTAAAGCAGTTTGCTATATGTTACAGCTGCTGTGCTTCCACAGACTGAAGCAACAATAATCCCTCTGTAACTGTCTAGTTAGACATAGTTTATAATGCATTTTCCTTCCCAGAGCATTGCAAAGCAATTGGAGTACAATCTGTGCACAGCATTGGGGTTTGATAGCCCAGATAGAATTAAATCTGGACGGGGACATTAAGAGGAATAAGAAAAACTTTTACAAATATATAAATGACAAAAGGAAGACTAGGGAAGATGTGGGCCCTTTCTGAAAGGACAACAGAGAGCTTGTCACAGGGGATTTGGAAAAGGCTGAGGTACTCAATAACTTTGCCTCAGTCTTCACTGGCAAGGCAGATTCGTAGAATCATAGAATGGTTTGGGTTGGAAGGGACCTTAAAGATCATCCAGTTCCAACCCCCCTGCCATAGGCAGGGACACCTCCCTCTAGATCAGGCTGCTCAGTACCTTGTCCAGCCTGGTCTTGAACACCTCCAGAGAGGGGGCATCCACAACCTCTCTGGGCAACCTGTTCCAGTGTTTCACCACCCTCACTGTAAAGAACTTCCTTCTTATGTCTAGTCTAAATCTACCCCCTTCCAATTTACATCCACTGTTTCT
>VZTY01001479.1:57103-73007 GCA_013400935.1 Turnix velox
TGGGAGTGAACAGTGTCTGAACAGTGTGCAGTTAATTTCAGAGTTTAGTCAGACAGAAGAGGCCTAGCTGAAAAGTGAAGTTACAAACTAGAAAATTTACCCTATTTTACCTCAAACCAGGACAGACACTGAAGGCAATACTTGATGAGGCTGTGGCCAACCTTGTTCTAGTGTAGGATGTTTCTGCTCACTGCAGGCATTTGGAATAGATGGCCTTTGAGGGTCCCTTCCAACTCTATGATTCTACAAAAATTAATATAAAGTTAATATATTGTATTAATACTATATTATTGTTAACATTTTCCATAAAATCTACCAAAACCATAACAAAATAATCTCAAACCAGAAAGCAAAATGTATTTTTCACTATGTTAAGTACACAGACCAGAAAGTCCTGCTGGTGAGAAATCTTCTCAGCGGTCATCTGTTGCATCAAATTAAAATAGACACTTAAAATGATGCATTTACACATTGCTATCCTTCACAGAACTGCAAAAATGTTATTAATATCAACAATTCTACATGAAAAATACTGCATTTACACTACACAGAAATCTGCAGTCAGCAAAATAAATCAACTAATATAAGATTTAAAATGTAATTCAGTTTCATTAGATAATGCTAGAATGACAATTTCATTTTACTAATTACACAGCTACAGATCACCCAAGTTGTGCTATGTTCTTGCAGAAAAAAGGCCAATCAACTTCAAGAAATTCATAGCCCTGGGCTATCTGTGCAGCAGGCCTTGGCTAAGAGCTGCCAGACTGAATCAGAACTTTAAAAACAGCAGGGTTTTTTTCCAGAACTTTGGACAGCAAACTGAGCCAAATAGGTTATTCCTGTTTTTTATGGGAGTGTTGATATTCATGGCTTTAACCAAGTTCTCTAGGAGCTCTTTTATCCAGTTAGAAGTAACTAGAATTCTCTGTTTGCGTATGGGGAAATCAAACTGTAGAAGCTTCTGAGCCTGAAATGAAAGGAGTGTGGGGAGAAAAGGGAAAGAAAAAAACCCAGCAAAATCTCCTGCTAACCCTGAATGATGATGATTGCCACTGTCTCATTACAGTCCCCTCAGAATATGACTTTGTGGAAGAGTTTTTTGAAAAGTATTTTAATTGTTTCATAGTTACAGTGCATAAACTCAAATTTGGTGGAGCTAGCAATAGAGCATCCTCATTAAATAAAAAGTCTGATACAAATGCATCACTGAAACTTTGTCCATCCTGTTTTTTAAAAACCACATGGGGAAAAGGGATGTAAATAAACTCTGTATTTGGATAATTTATTAAGAGATTTGGGTCCGGTTTCTTTTTAGAAGTAATTTTCTTTTACTAATATTTCCTATAGAGAGACATAGGCACCCAGGAAATAAAATTAAAGATAAATTAAAAGGAAAATTTTGCATCATTCATTTTGTAAAGGGAACTAGTGGGTACTCTCAAATTAATTGGTCTACCACTGTAAAAGTGGAATATACCTGCCTGTGTCTTTAAAAACAGTTTCTATTGCAGTTCCTCCAGAGGACCTACTCAGGCTCTTCCTTTCCTAGTCAATCATTTCACACTGTACTGAGCTGAACTATTCTACCAGCTATTTCTTGCTTTGAAGATATCTTTGCCTTTTTAATTTTAGCAACAAAGCTTTGAGTCCCTTTTGGTTTTCTGCTAGCTGTGCAGTCCTAACCCTGTTTCCTGAGGTGTGTTCTCTTCTTGTACTGCCACCAGCGATTCAAGTCTTGTCCAAAAAAACAGATCATTTGTGGGCCTGGACTCTCATCCATTAGGAAAACCATGGGCTTGGAGGAATGAGTGACAAATGGCACAGAGAAGGTCAAAGCATTTGCTTTCTTTGCATTGGTCTTAGGCTCCTGTGACCAGAGAGGAAGTCTAGAGCAAGGAACATGTACAACTGGAGAAAGAACAGATTAGGGAGCGTTTTAACTAACTGATCATACATAGCAGTATGAGGCCTAAGTGGCTGCACTCTTAAATGCTGAGAAAGCTGTCTGATATCATTGTGAGGTCACTGTTAATTATCTTCGAATGGCTGTGATGATCAGGAGAGGATCATAAAGACTGGTGCGTAAATATCCCTATCTTCAAGAAGGGCAAGAATAAAGATCTAGGGAACTATAGGTTGGACAGCCTCCGCTCTGTACCTGGGAAGGTGATGCAGAAAATACTCCTGGAAACCATTTCTATACTCATGAAGGTCTGATAATGGGGAGTTATCAACAGGGCTTTACAACAAGGAAGAAATCATACTTGACCAAACTCATAGATTTCTGCAATTAGGTGACTAAGTTGGTGGATGAAAGATAACAGATGATGTTGAGTCTTTTATTCTGGAGCCAGATATTGGAACTTCCCTTCAGTGTTATGTTCTCTGCATCTCATAGTATGGCAGTGTAGCCAAGGAGGAGATAGATTCATCTGTCTCCTCACTGGCCTGTATGTCTTGGGAAGTGTCCTTAGGGACACTTTGGGATTTCTGAGGTTCAGATTGCTACCATCTGTTGATTAGTGTGCTGCTTTGGTCCTGTAAAACTTCTTTCCAGCATTCAGAGAGTGCTGACAGAGAGTAACGGAATTTTTCTTCTTAGTAGTCCATGTAGTCCATGCAAGATTATTTTCCATCAGTGAGGCTGTGCTGGAGCCTGACCAGGCAATTTGGCAACTGTAACCCTCTTACTGTCCTCTATAAAATGAATGAACTACAACTGGTAAACCTCCAGGAATACTGAGTGCCTATATGTATTCTGCTGTCCTTTTCCCTTACTTCCATGGCTGCATCAGAGGCCCATGACTCACAAGAAAAAGGGATGTTAAGATACTGACTACTGAAAGAGAAGGCTTTTTCTCCTGTATCCCCCAGATTTCAGTGAACTGTTTTGGCTTTGTTCACCAGTGAGAACTCATAAATAAAATATCTGAAGCTGCAGAATCTGTCTTGAATGGTACCTTAGAGAACTTCTAAGCCGCTGACACCAATTATTTCATAGTGCTGGAAACTCTTCATGATTTATAAGGTACCACCTCCTGTAGGTACCCTTATACTTTTATTTTTGTACAGGGTTCCCAAAGGAAATGGAGGAAAATAGTGAAGAGCTTATTTAATTCTTTCACTTCTTTAAAGCTGTGTCATCCTGTGTTCCCTCACAATTGTTCCAATGACTAATAGGAAGAGTGAAACTTTCTTTCTACCTCCTTCCCCTAGACAGTTCTCAAGGTCAACCTCAACAGTAGTTTAAGCAATATCACAAATGGCAGCTCTTTACCCATTACACATTTTCTGCATTGTTTACAGCAGCTCATTCCTGTGTGTCAGCAGGTTTAAGTATCAACTGGAAGACTTGATACTGTTTTTCTCCTTTACTATATGTAACTACACCGTCACCTGCTTCTTACGTTCAATGCTTAAGCATATATACAAATGGTCATTTGATTAATTTTATCATCCTGCTACCTACAAGGCCTCTGTCGGTTCTCAAGAGAGATGCCAGATGCACACCCAGCTGCACACCCACTCCCCCTCCTCACTAGACGGGGGTAGAAAATAGGAAGAAAAAGCTTGTGGGTTGAGATAAAAACAGGGAGGTTGCTTACCAATTCATGTCATGCCCAAAGCAGACTTGGATTTGGGAAAATTATTTTAATTTTCTGCCAATTAAAGTATATTTTTGTAGTGAGAGAAAATTAAAACAATACTCCCTTCCCTCCTCCCCTTGCTCTCCTTCTGCTTCTTCTCAGGCTCACCCTCATTCCCAACTCCTTTCTCCCCAGCTCCACGTGGTGCTTGGGGAAAAGGAGAGCTGTGGTCAATCCATAACAGTTCTCCCTGCTCCTTCTTCCATTTCTCCTGCTCCTGCTTGAGTCCTCTCTACTGTTCTTTCACAAAATATCCACCTGCTCTAGCATGATCATCGCCATGGCCTGCAGGGGAATATCTGGACAGGCACCATGGAGCAGATATCAGTCTTGATGTTTTCACTTCTCTCTCTCCAAACATCCTCTGATTTTGTGACATATTCACACAGACACCACAAATTTGACTGCTGGTCTTAGTTGTGCCCTACAGTGAGTCCATTGGAGCTGGGTGTCCCTGGCACTGGGCTACCTCAACCTCTCCTCACATAGATCACCTCTGCAGCCTCCCCTTTGCCAAAACCTTGACATTTACAAGTTATACAAAGTGACACTGATTTTAGCAGAGAAAAAATGTTGTTCTGATGATATGCCAAGATGCAATTTGATGAGGTGTAAAAATATGATTCTGTTACTGTAGAGATTGTTTCCTTATTTTGAAGAACATTTTGAAGGGATTACACTGTTCTGAACTTACATGCAAGTTGTTTTCATTAATTTTCAAGTTCAAATCCAGGTGATAATTTATCTTTGAACATATTGCCAAGGCTTCAAGACTGCTTTTTGTCATTCAACTCTGAGGGCACTTATTTTCCCATAGCTTCTGGGCTGACCTGCTGTTAAGATCTTCAGCTTGTGGTTCTTGTTGCCACTTAATTAGTCCACGGGTCTTGCATTTTCAGCAGGATCTAGCAACAGCTAAAGCCCATTTTTGTTACAAGACATCTCCTTGACACCTTATGTTGATGTATGATCTGATGTGGGAATTTTCTTGGGAGATAATTTCCAGTGTCTGTGTTTTGTTATCCTTCATAGACAAACCTGCTCTTCTTAGTAATATTAACCGTTTGTCTCTTCTTCCTACTCATTGTGCAAAATTCAGGACAGTTAGAGAAGTCTGGGATGACTTACCTTCTGCTGAGTGCATACAGCTATTTTTATCCACTAGCTTTTCATGCCTTGCTTAGCTGGAAGTGTGGCAGTGTGTAGGTGCACTAAAGTTTCTTAAGTACCTTGTCAAGCACTTCACTTTTGTTTGCCTGTGGCACACTGTCCGGTTTAGAAGCTGCTTTTGAAAAATTAATCACAGAGTATCAGGGATTGGAAGGGACCTCTAGAGATCACCTAGTCCAATCCCCCTGCTGGAGAAGGAACACCTAGACCAGGTCACACAGGAACACATCCAGACGGGTTTTCAGTGTCTCCAGAGAAGGAGACTCAACAGCCTGATACATAGTTCTTGCCTACGTGTAAGACCCTGCACTTGCCCATGTTATATTTCATTGAACTTCTCCCCACCCAACTCTCCAGCCTGTCCAGGTCTTGCTGGATGGAAGCATAGCCTTCTGGTGTGTCGGCCACTCCTCCCAGTTTTGTCTTCAAAGTGGTATGAAGTCTGCTACACATAATCTGTGGTGTTTGATGGACCTATGCGTTCACATTGACATCTTGAAACTCAAATCAACTCATAATGAAATATACCTTTGAGAGCTGTGGGTATAGCTTTGCCACCACATGTTACACAAACAACTAAAAGAAATAATTTCATTTATCTGTGAAGATGACATTTCTGTAATTCCTTAGTGTGATCTTTGAGATCCTTTCTGCAACATTTCAACAGGTCTGATTGATAATAAGTGAGAAGTAAGGCTTGAGCAGTTAGCACACAAATTTCATGAGCCCTTAGAGGAAACTATGGTGAAGCAACTTTATGCAGCAGTGCTATTCAGTGCTTGCATCCCAGACATCTGTTGTCTAATCACTTTGAGCTCCTTCCAGACACTGACTGAACATTATACTATTTCAAGCAGCTTCCTGAAGCTTGGGAGGATAGACTGTAATCATTCATTGTGTAAGCGTAATCTATGATCTTCTATAAGAAGCTTGATGGAAGTAATTTTGACTGAAAATCCATATGGGCACACTTCCCTGAAATAAAAAAAAAAAGAAGCTTCACAGTGTAAATTCACGTATTATCCACAGCTACGTTTTTATGTCCTCTTGCTCTATCTTACACCTTTCTTTCAGTCTTGTTTTTCAAGGCAGAATTGTATCTAAGAGGCTTCAATGGTACCCTGTGCACTGGTAAGTGAGGCAAACCAAAGGCATATTTAGAGTTAGAAAGTATATTAAGATAGTTTCCTTATTATTCTATAATTACATGGTGCCACTCAAATTTATAATACTAAAATTAATCTTTGCTCTTGCTGATGTGTTTTTATGGTATTCTGGGGTAGAAATTTTTAAGGTTTTTTTCTCATTTCTGTCACCATTATCACTAAAGTACTGTTTGTATCACTTCATATTTTACTAGCATCTTTTGTGGCAGTTTTTTGTATCTCCATGCACTGACTCATAATAACTCTTGTCATGCATCTGAGAACCTTATAGGTTCCCTGAAATGGATCTGGCTGTGATGAAGCTAATTTTCTTCCCAGCAATGCATTTTGTGTTGTGTTACAGACTGGTGACCAAAGCAATGTTGTCAAAACAGGTGTGTTTTGACTGTTGGAGGATGGTCCTTAAACAGTATCAGGGCCTTCTCTGTTTCCAAAGCAGCCATTGCTCACAAAATGGCTGGGCACTGGGCTACTTGTGGAGAGTGCTTTTGCATCACTTAGGTTTCTTCCTCTTTTCTCACTTCTCTTATGTCAGCCCATGAGTTTACTTGCTTTTCTCTTTCTTTCCAACATCCTGCTGGGGTAGTAAGCAAGCCACTGGAGTCATCTTACTTGCCAGCTGGGATCAACACATGACATTTCTTCACCCTCGCTATCTCCCTAGAGGGACTTTTGTGGCTAACTTCTGTCACATGCTTACAATGAATAATACACAGTATTCCCTCTTACACTTCTTTTAGGTGCCATATTTAATTTGTAGTTTTATCTTTATCTTTATAGTAGATTCTATAGTGTGTTAAATGTGTGTCCAGAAGTGAGCCCTGCCTGACTAGCCTGTAAGAAATTCTTATTTCACAAGGAATTAACAATGTCTTCATTAAGAAATATTAGGACAGCCATTAAGATATTCACTTTAATATACAGATAAGAGATACTTCAACTGGGCAGTACTTGATAAAAATCAGCATTTCTGAAATTAAAGCAGCATTAATAATTCTTTTGGAGAAGCATAATATCTTATGTTGAAGTATCTGGTGGTAGAATTATCTGATTTATGAAATGTAGGGAATTAGATACCTAGGAGTAGAAGGTACACTAGTGAGGAAATAGCTATATAAGGTTGTATACATTCCCAAATATTGAATTAAAGGGATTATTGACATAACAGTTTTTCTCATGGAATCATAACAGATGGGCAGTGTAAATATCCTTGCAGTTGCGAGCCTTGTGATTGGACCATAATTACAGGAAGCTACCTGGGCATGATATCCTGCGTGGTTTTCTTTAACCAAAGAGGATCAAGCATCTTCAAAAGAAGCAACATCCTGGGTTTAAGCAGAATGTAAACTAGAATGTCTAACATCTTTATAATAGAAGTTTAAAACAGTGTCAGAGAAAATAGGAGACAAATGGCGGGACACCATCCTCTCCCACCTACGATAATCTTGCACATGGGTTTTTAGTCTTTCATCATCATTCTGAAGTAAATTTGCATCTTTTTGATCTTGCTTTCCTCTCAGTCCTCTTTGAGCCCAGGTCCTCTGCTGTGTTCTACTTTCAGTTTCTCTGTATAAACTGCAGACTACTACTTCCCTACTATGCACATTGCCTTCCACCTGGGCTGTTCTCTGAAACTTTTTTTTTAAATCCTGTGTACACTCTATGACTCCTTGTGTAAATAAATGATTTTTTCTTTTACTAAGGTGGAGGTTATTCTGAAGGGGACATAATAATAGCTTAAAATTGAGACAAATGTGATGTGCACCCCATTACAGCATCACACTGATGCAAAAAAATCCAGGAGATCTCTGGAAGTTCTCCAGTAGTACTAAGGCAAAGCTTTTTTGTCTTACCTGCAGTATTTTTAACCTGCCCTTTCTATGTGCTTTTTGTCAGTCCTTCTTCTTTCTTCAGCATGTTTAAGTTCTATGTAAGCTCTAGTTCAGTTTGATTCTTTGCAAGTTTTATGTCATCTATATGCTTTTTGCTTTTCTGGTTTTTTTGTGTGTGTTTGTGTGTGTTCTTCGTTATTGCCAGTATGCTCTTCCAGTTGATTGCCAGACATTTCTGCCACTTTGAGGGAATTTCCCACATCCCATCTTCCATATTTTCAGTTCTTTACTTATTCCTTTAATTTTGTGCTTTTTTCTTACAAAAGAGATTTTTTTCCTTAAAGATCTGGTTTTGTTTGTCTAGCCTCTGTTTGCATCATGATGATTCCTGTTTGCTCCTTCCAGAGTTAGTCTGAGTGAATGGTGTTTCTAAAGTGTAATAAAAATAAAATCTAAGGTATCATCACCATTTTTAGGCTGAGTGCATATTTGATGAAAAAAATTAATGGTTTCCCGGGAAGTAGAGTATCAATATCCAAAGCATTTGGTTTCCTGTCTCACATAATAAATTAGTGTCATAGTTGTGTAATTTCTCTTAAAACCTGCTTCTCTGATGATGTTCTTCCACATTCATTCTCTGTCTCAGGATCTTCCATTCTCATTGATCTTCTATGTACAAATATCCATTATTTCAGTAGCAATAAATTGACTTTGCGTGTCTTGGCAGCTTTGACATTTCACTGTGTTGTTTCATTCCTTCCCCCAGTGTAGCAGAGGCAGTTTTTGTAGAAAACTAGGGTAAATGGAGGCCATTCCTGATCCCTGGCAAATAAGCCCTTCTGTGCTGTTTGCTTAATGGCTTCACTCTAAACTAAATATCTGAATGTACCTATTGGGCATGCAGTGAGCACCTGAGCCTGAAAAATAGTCAAATAACGAATTTGCCAAGCCAGCAGGAAGTACACAGTGCTCAAAAGGTAGAAGCCGACTAAGCTGTTGCATTAGAAAGCGTCAGTATTAGGAGAGAAACATAGTGATCACATCTGTGATTTGTGATTTTTTTGGTGTGCATCATAGAAACAAGAAAGGAATGAAGAAACTGGCAGCTGCTATACAGGAAACTCCTGGAAATGCAAGTCTTACTTTGTGTTCTTTCATCTAACCAAAATGAGATTCAGAAATGAGAAAATAGAGGAGGGAGAGACATTTAATAAAATTGAATTTTGGGGAACACTAGTATAAGATCATTAATTTCCTATTTTATTAATACTAATGCTATGCTTTTTGAACACAAAAAGGTGGAAGGGTGTCGGTGCCTGTCACGCTCTTCTGTAGTCTAAACATCCTTCTTATTTACTTACCTAACTTCTGCCTACTTTGCTGTGCCTGAGGTGGCTGATTTCTGAGAAAATACCTACAGCTACTGAAAGCTACTTTGTATAAACAGCAAAAAATTCTTTGATCATGTCACTGTCTCATTATACAGATTCTCATTCCAGGTTACAGAAAGCTCTGTTACAGACTGTGGTTCAGGCAGAATATTGAGGAAAAAAAGAGGAAAAATGTTAAAACTAAATACATTAACATAATGTATTCCAAAATTATTAGATGAAATGTTGATATAAGCCTGAAATAGTATAAATACCTTGGCTTTTCACATGAGCCTAAATTGTTTGCCATTTTTCAGCTCATGGGTACCCAATATCTAAAAAACAAGGCTCTTGATTTTGCCTTGTAGTCAGTTTGTGAAAATGATGAAAGCTGTTTGTCCCAAGACTAAAACTACTGTCTGTCTTCTGGTACCTTTCTTGCATACAGCAGAATACTTCTAAACACTTAACTGGGATTAGAGGACAGGGATTTGAATGAATTGGATATCCTTCATTAAAAGAGATTCTTGATTAACAGCATAAATGAGTCCATGAATGCAAACTTCTGTGTGCATGTGAATGTGCACATGCATGTGCACATATGCGTATATTTATAGGTGAAATGTTATTCTTTTTGGCTTATTACATCATATTAGCTGAATTATCATATGAAAAATCTTCTACTAAAAATTCTCCACCTGAGATTCTGAGGCATTGTGTGATTTGTGAAGTTTTTACAAGGAAGAGTTAGTGAAGTTATTGCAGAAAAGTACCTAGAGGTCATAGTGGACACCAAGTTGAATGTAACCCAGCTATTCGCCCTTGCATCAAAGAAGGCTAATGGTATCCTTGGCTACATTAGGAGGAGTGTCATCTGCATGTCAGGGGAGATGATCCTTATCCTCTGCTCAGACCTGGTGTGGCTACTCTAGTGTTGTGTTCAGTTCTGGGCTACCTAGCATAAGTGTCATGACCATATGGAGAGAGTCACAAAGGAATTGGAGTATCTCTCACATGATGAAAGATGGAGATATGTGGGAATTTTCAGCCTGGAAAAGGCTCAGAGAAAGAAGTCATTGATGTATACAGAAAGTAGAATACAAAGAGGGTGGAACCAGGCTCTTAGCTGTGGTGCCCAATGATAGGGCCACAGGCAATGAACACAAACTGAAACACAAGACTTGCTGTCTAAATATCAGGAAAAGCTTACTAACTGTGTGGATGACTGAGCACTGGCACAGGTTGCCCAGATTTGTTGTGGAGTCACCATCCATGCAGATATTCAGAAGCCATCCAGACACAATCCTGAGCAACTTGCTTCAGCAGGGGAGGTGGACGAGATGACCTCCAAAGGTCCCTTCATATCTCATCCATGCTGTGATTCTGTGAAATGTCACAGCCTACATAATATGTTACTGTTCTTTCAAGAATCTTAGAATAATCTGATTTGGAAGGAAACTTTAAAGGTGATCTAATCCAGCCCCCTGCAAAGAGAAAGAGCATCTTTAACTAGATCAGGTTACTCAACCTGACCTCAGTGATTCCACCTCTCTGGGCAAGCTGTTCCACTGTCTCACTATCCTCATTGTAAAAAATGTCTTCATTGTATCTAGTCTAAATGTATCCTCTTTTAGTTTAAAACCATGGCCTCTTGTTCTATAATTATTATTTCTTACCATCTTGTATTGTTTGCTTCTGGAGAAGTAGAACCATCTGAGAGAAGATGGTTCTTTACCCTTATCTAATTTTTCTGTTTCTAGAAAGTTGGAGGGAAAACATGAATTATTTTTCATGGCCATATGAAGTGCAGTAAAAAGGGGGGTTCAGACCCCCCAGAGCAGCAGATCTGTATAGCTGTATTAGTGACACTTTTAATCTCTGTGAAGACTGAATAGAAACTCAATGCTGTTAGCTTGGTAAGATGTATATGGCATGAACACTTTTTTTTATATATCATTCTAAAATCGTTCAACAGCCTTGAAAATTTTGTAACATTTTTCTTAATCCAGATGAAATGTGCTACAGAAAGAATATGAATGCATTAGAATCTCAAGAAAGGGAAAGTGCATGACCCTGCAGTGTTTGAGGTATGGTGAAAGTAAAATTTTAAAAGGCAAGATTTCATGTTCGAAGAATAGACTAGGTCAGCATTAAGTCTTAAAGCAGTGCTAGGCAGGGAGAGGAGGTAGCTCAGTTCTGGGACTGGAGTAATGGAAGCAAGGAAGTAGGCAGTTTAGAATCTGCTATGCATGTCCCATTATTTTAATATTTGTTTTCTCTTTTGTTTTTTTTTAAGCTAAGAACTTAGTTCATACCTTTTTTTTGAGAATATTGTTTGGTTTCTCCCCTAGATCATTTAGTGCATAATGTGGGATGATATAACTCTGACTGTTGTCTATTCTGGCTTTCCCAGAGACTATGAATTCCAAATAAAATTTGTAAATGCTGTAGAAAAGGACTCTAAGGGTATGAAACTCAGAGCAAGTATGAGAATCTTAGGACTGGGTGTTTCTTTTGACAAGTATATGAATAGCATGCAAGTCAAGGTCAAGAGAGATGGAATTGAGAGCTGGAACAAAAGAATATGTTCCACATACACCAGCATCTGCCTCTGGCAATGAGTAGGAAGTATGGAGGTAGTTCACAGCTCCAGGGAAGCACATGTTGTCATAAGTCTCTCAGGACCGAGACTCTAAAACTAGAAATTCAAGCTAAAAAAATTACATAATAAAATCCAACTGATAACTTCAATCCTTTGCTAAAGGTTTTTGTTTCCATAGGAGAGATGACAAAACAGGTCAGAAGTCCACTTCTTAGCTATGCCAAGTTAAACTTCCATTAATCTCTGTCTATGCTAATATGATGAATTATAGATGTATTTTCCTCTTCTGTTACCTTTGTCACAGAGGCAGTAACATCCAGCTGAAAGACAGTGCAGACAACAGCACGCAGTAACCTGTCAGTTGTCTCATCAAAAATTGATAAAGGTTTTAAATTTTTACTCATCGGAGGAGTTCATTGTCTTTGGAACGCAAAAATTTGTCTTGCCTTGCAAGACAAATGCAGTTTGGAAGTGCAGTCATGGTCTTTAGAATCATATGTGCATTCCAAGGTCAGACAGGTCTCTGTATTTTTCCTAACACTGGAAACCAGAGTAGTGGTCCTGGTAGCCAAATACACTGCTGTACTTAGGATTCTATGAAGTAATTTTGGAAAGTGAAGGCATATTATTTCTTCCTGGTGCTGGAGATAGCCTCACCATCATATAGGTGTCAATTCCATTGATACGGAGATGACTTTGATTTGGACGTTATCTCTTCTTGCTCCAACAGAGTAGAACTGCTTTCTTTAGCCTCTCACTTGTTTGTAACTCAGTATTTTTTATATTGGTTATTATTTTCTGCAGTTAAAATGCAGAAGATTTAATTTTCTTACTTTGTATTTAATTGGTTACGATTCATTATGATCATATCATATTATTCTAATCACTAGCAAGAACCAGAATTGGGGAAAAGAAACTGAGGTCTCGAGGCCAGTTTTTATCTGAGAACTATGCACTGATTTCTAAATTGTCTATCATGCTGTTAGTAAACACAAATTAAAATACTATTAGAGTGTTCAAAAATGTGTACCTGAGCAATTTCTTTTATACTTGAAATATTGCAGTTTTTAGGGTTTCAAAATATTTTGTCATGAGTACTACTAATGAGACTTGAAAATCAGACATATTTCACAGGATTCAGAAGGATATGAAAGCTTGCTCCTTTTATGTTCTGATATCTATAGTGAGCATTTTTAAGATATATGAAATTTAGCTTGAGTGGAGACAAGAGAGATTGTACTACGCTTTGTTTTCTTATGAGTTGCATTGTTTTTGCAGACATTCTGATTATAAGCCAAAGCTTCATTGTATTATTTATGAATCTGTATTAAAATGACAGCAGGCAAGCTCATTTCACCAGGAACTCAATTCTAGGTTAATTCTACCTAACAGCAGCTCTAATTTAGTCTAGTCAGTAAGGGATGTTAATAAATGGTTTGGCATATATGTGTGAACTTTTCCTACCAGGTAAGTATCTGTACTCATTTTTGTCAAGTATAAAGGGCATTTAAAGAGCATGGTTACTATATGTCAAACATATCTGCATAGTTTCTGAATAGTGAATTGTATTAAATTAAATTTCTGGTGTTGCTATGACCCTGACATTTTCAGGCATTTAAGGATTACAGTTTATCAGCATACTAATATATTTTTTAAAAGGAAGGAAACCCAACTACATCTGAAGCCAGAATTTTAATACTCTGCTGATCATAATCAAGTATCTATTCTCAAAAAAACACTGAACAAAAGCTGCTTACTTTTCCTTATTTGCATCAATATTCCTTTTCCCTAAATATAGATGAGACACTAGGTTTTTGTACCGATAGCATAGCCATCCCAAGGTAAGTAATTGACAAAATCTTGTCAATTATCTTGTCAATGATTACAAAGCAAAGAAGTAATATTTTAATACTGCATTATGTTCAAATGCAAAGATATCAGTTTGGGAGAAAATATTTGGAGCCAAATCAGTATGTTTTATTGAGGGGAAGGAAACCATGTTGATAAGATAGTAACAGTGCTGGGAAGAGTACACTGATATGTATTTATTCCAAACCAAGTGATTAATTTGCTGTTCAGTGTGCAAAATGGATGATAGGTTGCCATAGTGAATTTTCCCTTTACCAGCATGATATTCAGAGTCTTCAATGAACTTAACTAGGCATAGTAGCTGTCATACATGTAAAACTATATTGTACCTGACCATTACATTTATTTTTTGCTTGTTTTCTGCTTGTTTGCTTATTTGTGTTTAAATTCCCAAGAATGAGGGTTTTTTTCAAAAAACGTACATGGTGCAACTGGAACAGTCACAATTAAGCTTTAGTGAAACCTCAGAAGTGGATGTGGGAGAGAAGGAGCAGCAATATTATGCAGTCAATATTTTTTAAATGTTCAATTCTTCATGGTTTTAGGAAATTTTATGGGTCTCGTTTCATTTGCAACTCAGAACTGTGTAACTGTTTTTGTCCATGTTCACATTAGATTTGTTTACTATTTCTGAAAAACAAAAGGGGGGAAAAGAATAACCAGTATCTCTCCTTTTAAAGTGAAATGTGACATTTAATAGGACATTATATTTTCAAAAATTGCATTGTATAATTTGTTATGATAACAGCAGCAGAAGCAGACTGCTGACTACTACCCTCATGTCACACACATGTCCTTGCCAAAGGAACTGGTAAAAGAATGATATGGGAGAGATGGCAAAAGGAAATTTTCCTTGGGATCCAAGAACAGCTCTGTGCATCTGGAACACTGAATGAACTTTTAATAAGCAAGGCTAGAGAAAATGCCCTCCCTGCAAAAACAGAGGAGGGAAGTGGGAGACTTACCTCTCTCCAAGCAAATCTGAAATCTATTAAATGGTTGACATGTTCTAATCTAGTATTTTGTGTTCTAGTGAAACCTGGTTTTAAAATCTTCCAATCTTTCAGAACCTCTTTTTTCTCTAAGGAAAAGGGCTTTGGACAGAGCAAGAAGCCATTACAACATGAAACATGGTTTACTGGCTGGTAAGGAAGAGGCAGATATACAAGCTGTAACTGGAAGGGATCAGGATTTTGCAAATAAAACGCAATTAACCCAAGTCTTAATCACACAGATACTTTAATATATGGCTAAGATGATTTCTTAACTTCCTAACCCATACACATGCACACACAAATGGCACAAGCCAGACTGGTGGTTTAAGGCTCATTCTTCCCTGCAGGCAGAATCCAGCCTCCAGGTTGTCACACATCACTCTGCAGGTATTCCCCAGAGACAACACGGTCCCAGTGGAAGGAAATGTAGCACTCCATCTTCCTCCTTCTTTCTCTTTCCTTTGGGCCAGTAGCCCCAGGGCTTGGATTTTATCCAGTCCTGTTGCACAGGGCCTGTACGTGCCCAGACTGCGAGATCCAGGGGCAGATATTTTGAGAAGTCCTGCTCCTGCTGGGTACCGTCTTAACTGTGGGGATCATTTTCCTATCAAGGTGTCTGTGTTCTTCACTCCACCTTGAAGGCCAGTTGCAATCTATTCATGCTGTTTATTTGGCCTGCACCTCCCTATTACCAGCTTTCTGGTGGCCCAAGAACTCATTCCCAGTAAACATTAAAGCTGGAGGGAAAGATGTTCTGGCCCAACAAACTGGTGAAGCAATCAAAGGAATCAAAATAATAAGAACCACCTGACCTTCAGAGATCATCCAGTAATTTTCCATTCCCTTTACACAAGCTAGAAGCTGTATGTCTTTTTATAACCTTCAATGATAAGAAAAGAGGTAAGGAAGACTATTATAGAAAATTTAACTGATTTTTTACCCCATTTAAACTTTACAATCCACACCAGCCTATGGCAGAGTTCCCCACCTTAATTTCAAGTCATACAAAAAGTATGCCTTCTATCTTCCTTTATTCTTTACACAGATGTATGTAAAGTTGTGTCTTTTTGATCCACTATTGTGAGGAACTGTGAAAACTTTTTTCATCTGCATATTACTCTCTTCTGACTCTCCTTCACAGGGAATTTTCCTGGATAAAGAATCCTAGTCTATGTGGTCACTCTGTTCTGAAACTCTCTCATAGAATCAGAGAACAGTTTGGGCAGAAAGGGATATTAAAGATCATCAAG
>VZTY01001481.1:0-48397 GCA_013400935.1 Turnix velox
GACAAGGGGGGGTTTGTGGTGAAAGGTTATCTAACTCGGCGGCAAGAATTGAAGGGGGAGCTTTTGAAACCTGAAATGAAGATATGCAGGAACGCAGAGTACTACAGAGGACATGTTCGGACATGATCGCAGAGAGGACTATAAAAGGACTGGAAATTTAAGGAATTTTGCAGCAGTTGTTTGCGGAGCAAGAGACTCCCTTTGCCGCCCAGCGCTGTATATTGCTTATGTCTTGCCTTACTGTAATTAAATAAATTCTGATTGGACTCGGAAACAACATCTTCGATCTATAACAGGGTCGTTCAGCCTGGAGAAGAGAAGGCTCAGAGGGGACCTCATAGTAACTTCTCAGTACCTGAGGGGGTCCTACAGAAAGGCAGGGGAAGGAATTTTTAACATAATATCGGATGGGAGAACTAGAAACAACGGATGGAAATTGGAGGGGGGTAGGTTTAGACTTGACATAAGAAAGAAATTCTTTACAGAGAGGGTGGTGAAACACTGGAACATGTTGCCCAGAGAGGTTGTGGATGTCCCCTCTCTGGAGGTGTTCAAGACTAGGCTGGACAGGGCAGTGGGCAGCCTGGTCTAGTGGGAATTGGAACTCGATAATCTTTAAGGTCCCTTCCAACCCAAACTATTCTATGATTCTATGAAATCAGCCTTACCTAAGGGAGGGAAATGGAGCCCCCTCCTTAGTTTTTCATGGAAGTGTTTCCAAGTGGGGAAGTAAAATCTAATTCAGCTGAGATGCACTTCCAGGTAAGTATTCCAGTTGCCAAGGTACATCCGGCATAAAGGTCTGCTTCTATGCCAGACTCTCCCGCTCTCATTTTTTTCTGCTAGCTGGTAGACAGTGCCTGGTAATTTATTACTCCAAAAACTTTGCTGTTAAGACCCTCCAGGTCCCAAGACCCATCTCAGGAATTCTCTGCAATGCTTAAAAATATTAATTTGTGCAGCAAAGTTCTTTTTTTGTTTTGCTGTGTTGTTGATTCCTTTTGGCTTCAAGTTACTCTTAAATGATGTATTTGAGATTTTCCCTAGACATTTTAAACCTTGAGAGCTGAGATTACTGAATCACCTGCTCAAAACTTCTTCAACACATCAGTTACAGGGAATTTTGCAGACACCTCTTTATTCCAGATGAGGAGTTAGAATGTGGATCCTACACTTTACTGAGAAAAATGTGTAATGTTTTTCGAGATAAGCTAGAGAGTTTCTATACCAACTACACATTGACTTGTTCGCACACACTTGACTGACCTGGGAAACAAGAAAAATTGCCAGCCTTCTGTGTAGCCTTGATTTCTCTTTTCTCAGTTTCCATTTAGCTTTTTCCTATCATTGGGAACTCTTTAGCCTACGACAGACACAACTTCATGTTAAAAAGAATTGCACAGATTAAAAGATATGTCTGTCTGTAGCCAGTAATAGTAATTTCCCCCATCAGCAATAAAGTCAAAGATCTGAAACAGCTCACAATGCAAACCAAATACTCTTGTTGAAGCTAGTTCATGTTATCTTAAAATTTACTCAAATTTTCACTGGCATTGGGAGCTCTTGTGCATCTTATTTGGGCCTTCTCTTGCAATTAGACCTGATCACTTTTGGGTGAAGATATGAATGGAAGTGTTATGTCCCACTAACCACAGTTAGTCTTCAGTGATGTGGATTAACCTTTCTTTATGTCTGACAACTGGTAAGTGCTGACTTTACCAGCTGGTCAGAAAGTTCTGACTCATTTGATATTTCTGTAGTTTTAGTGTATTTTTTTCTCTGGGAAATGGGAGGTAACTCACTTCTGGAGAGACAATGGCTTTTCTCTAGTCCTCAGGCACTCCTTCTGTTCACCACAACTATTAGCAGATGATGGCAATTATCTCAGCAATATCTACTAGCTTTCTCAGCACCTGTGGGAACATCATAGCAGAGGGCTGGTGTGCTTTGAGTTTGCCTTAATGATCTCTAACTTGTTTCTATATTCTTCCCAGGTGGCCAGTGACTTTTTCGGCATTCCATTTGAGTTACAGCAGAAGCTCCTTGCTTATCTATGTGTGTCTCATGCATCCTTTATTTGATTTCCTACCCACAGGGATGCACTGATTTTGAGTTTAGAGAAAGTGGAATTGGAATATTAACCTCCTGGACATGTTCTTTCTAGAGCCCTAACTCATAGCACTCCTCGGGTCTTTGAAAAGGCCCAAGTTGGCTTTCCTGAAGTCTAGGATTGTAATTCTACTTATCACCCTGCTTTTTCCATGCAGGGTCCTGGACTCCACCTGAACTTCATTTCATGGTCCCTGTAGGCAAGGCTGACTGCAATCTTCCAGTCCTTCTTTGTTAGTACAAGATACACCTCTCCTTACTGGGTCCCACACTACCTATGTTACAAAGATAACAGTGCTCTGCAGAAACTGGATTGTGCTCCTCCCTGTGTGGACTTTCCAGCAAAATTCAGTGTGTCTGAAATCCTTTAAGATAACAAAGACCTATGATCATGCGGCTATTTTCACTGACTTTCTCTTCCTGATCAAATGGCCTGTAACAAGTAACCGAAACATTGTCACCCGTATTACCCTGCCTTACCCATAAGCTTTTGACTCATTCCTCATACAACCTTGGACATAGGTCCATGCATTCCAGCTGCTGCCTCACACAAAGAACATCTCTACTGTCCACCTTACTGGCCAGTCTTTCCTAAAATGTATGTAGCCACCCATAACAGTACTCCAGGCACATGAATTACCCCACCATGTCTCTATGATTGCAACAAGATCAAGGTTCTGCAACAACACACAGATGTCTAGCCCTTCCCATACCTTGAAAATAACCTGCCATATTAGCAAAAGTATTCATATGATTTGATATCAAAACCTTCAAAATATTAAGAACAGAAGTAGTTGAAACCAAACAATCTGAATACCAAATCATGTGAATTTCCATGGCTTTGTAATTTCTTTGTGATCAAAGAAACAATGGATATAAATTAGAGGGGGATAGATTTAGACTAGACATAAGAAAGAAATTCTTTACAGTGAGGGTGGTGAAACACTGGAATGGGTTGCCCAGGGAGGTTGTGGATGCCCCATCTCTGGAGGTGTTCAAGACTAGGCTGGACAGGGCACTGGGCAGCCTGGTCTAGTGGGAGGTGTCTAGTTGGAACTCGATGATCTTTAAGGTCCCTTCCAACCCAAACTATTCTATGATTCTATCCCAGTGGGAAACAACAGTCCAGAAATGGATTTAATTGCTAGTTCAGGGCACAAAAGACTAAAGGGCATGGAAAAAACAGTACATTGCTGTCCTAGCAGGTTAAGAGTAATTTCTTAAAATAAAACTGATCTCAAAAGCTTTTGGAAATACTGTTTTTCTAAGCACTGTATACACTTGAAGTGAAGAAGCATTACTTGTCTAGGATTTGAGTTTTCAGCAGCGCTGTTTTTTCTCCCTGAATTGCTATTACAGGATAAATTTTTTGTCTTTTACAATTTGGTTTTGATAGTTGCTGTTACATGAAAAAACATACTCTCACTCCAAGGACAAAGATGGAACTGTAGTGTATTAGCAGATTAAAAAAGTGGAGACAAATAGGCTGGAGGGAGAAACTGCTGCACCTTTTAGAATGGAAATGTACTTATCTTCTTTCTCCTTATCTTTGAAGATACATCCTTAATTGAGATTTTTTTGTGTCTGCATATGTTTATAATTCATAAGAATCCATTTTGGTTCCAAAAGGTAAAAATTCTTCACACAAATTCTCCATTTAAGACTCCTTTAAATCTAGTTCAGTTTCTGCTAAATAGAAAAAATGCACCTGAAGTGGATGTTTTTTTCTTGGCTTTTATTTATTTTAATGCATTATATGCATACCTCCAGCACCATGAATAAAATCAGACCATCTGGCTCCAGAGCTCATTATATTGTATACAAAAATAAATATCAGATGTTTTGTATTTTCAGTGTGCACACACTCTTCAGTTTGTCAGGGTAATATTTTCACCTCCTTTTAGTCTGAATATTTTTTTGGTTACAGCCAGTCACAATTATGTTAATGAAATATCCTCAGGCAATGTACTATTTCAAACAGAACATCTAGTTAAGATATCTTTTTATTTTTATTGTTATTCTGGGTCAGCGGCTTTTAGAGCTTGTCTTACAGCAACATTACCTACAGGTTTCAACACATTCCTTTGCTCAATACTAAGGATGTTAATTGAACTAATAAAGGTCTTGTTACATATTTCACAGATTGTTTTCATGTTTAAAATACAGGATGCCATAAAGTCACTTTATTTAGGACCTCATTCTTTAAAAAAAATATGTAGTAGGCCCTGCTTCTGAGCTCTTTACCTGCATGCTCTTGGCAGTATTATTTTTTTGCAAACTATTGGCTAGGTTTACAAAAATTGTGTTTATATGGGAGCACTGAATCCAAACCTTTTCTGAGTGGGAAAGGTGTAAACCTGCTTCTGGCCTCTCTCTCTCTAACTGAGACATCAAACCTCAAATGTACTCTGCAGGGGAGTTGTTCTTCCCATCCTGAGAGCTCAGAGTCCCAATTGTGTGGAGATGCTCTGGTGCAGACTTGAGTCAGTGGTACAGATCATATTTATTATTTCCTAATTTGCATCTCTGGGATGCTTACTGTATGAATCCTGAATCCTTTACAGAATTACCTAGCTTTTTATATACTAAAAAACAGTCATGTCAGATACCTCCATTTAGACTTCTCCAAGTTGAAAGCTGTTTAACGCTTCATTATAGTATCATTCCAGTAACAAACCACTACAGATCTTATTTAAAATCTTTTAAACTGGTATTTCATAATGAACTTGGCAATTTGAATCCAAAACTTGTACTTCAGACTACTCAGACAATCAGTAATGTCACTGTCAGTTACATTCATCTGGCAACAACTGCAGCACTACTATAGCAAATTTACTGTAAATGCAGTGCATCTTCCAGCAAACTCATTTCATAGTGAAAGAAATTTTTCTGTTACTCCAAGAAAAAAATCTTGTCTTATTTTTAATTTATTTCCAAACTCAAGGAAATTAAAATATCCCTGCTACTGTATTTACAAATGTGTATATATTCCATACTAATGCCATTGTAAGTTGGAAAAAAAGAATTTAGTACCTTAGGCAGTAGAAATCTCTGTAATTTAAGCATTAATGACAGAAAAATTTGCTCCTTCCTATGGAATTGAATGATTATATTTCAGATGTCATAAATTGACACTCAACTTGTAGGAAGATCACATCGGGTTCCATAAAATACACTCAGTTCTATGCTGAAAAGGGAAATAGCATTACCTGTAAAGAACTGAATCACATCAGTTCACCTGTAATTGCATTTAATTTTCAAAGCAGAGTCCTAGTATAAATCTTGATTCATGATACATGTGTGTCAATTGAATATTAGCACCATTTCTCTATATTGTATACGAATTTATTGTTACAAGGGAAAAGGTTTTTATCATGGAAGAGTATGGCTGTGCAGCTGCTATGCCTGAGTAGTGATTTCAGGGAAGAGTGCACATACAATTTGTAAGGAAAAAAAAGTTACTCTATTCCAAATGAATAAACACTGATACATTTTTAGTTATTCTGTCTGTTTTAATCAATTCGATGGTTTCAGATGATGAACCTGAGTAAACACATGAAAAAAAAAATAATAGGAGAATAGTTAAGAGAAGGGTATGGACTTCTTTCATGTAATCTTTACACTAGGGATAGATTATGATTTCACCTTTATGAGATTCAATTCAAAGCAAATTCATCACAAGCAGTGAACTAACTACATTTGTACTTAGTCCTTATACTAGCTGGACATCATCTAGCATATTTTAATTACAGTTTTAAGTGGTTTCATCCTTGATCTGAGCTGGACCATTTTTCCCCTGCTATAATATTCATACTAACTTTATAACACTACAAAGAAGTGACAAAGAATTAATAGAACTGATGGATAGTTCTTTACAGTTCCACATTAATACGAGAAAAGGCTTTTTCATGGTGAGGATGACAGAATGCTGGAACAAGCTGCCCAGAGAGGTTGTGGAGTCTCCTTCTCTGGAGACACTCAAAACCCACTTGGACATATTAGCTTATCAATACCTGAAGGGGGGCTACAGAGAGGCTCGGGTAGAATGTTTTAGTAGAATATGTGATGGAAGGACTAGAAATAATGGATGTAAATTGGAGAGGGGAGATTCAGGCTAGATATAAGAAAGAAGTTCTTTAAGGTGTGCCTAGTGAAACAGTGGAAGTGGTTGTCCAGAGAGGTTATGGATGTCCCCTCTCTGGAGGCGTTTAAGGCCAAGCTGGACAAAGCACTGACCAGACTGATCTAGTGGGAGGTGTCCCTGCCTATGGCAGGGGGGTTGGAACTTGATGGTCTTTAAAACTCCATTCTAATCCCTGATATTCTGTGATTCTGTGACAACACGGTCTGAACCTTCATTAAGACATATTCTCTGTCCTGAAGTCCAACAGCTTCCCCACACATGGAGTGTGAGCACACAGGTATGGGAGGAGGAGCTGGCTGTGTACAAGCTTCTGGTGCAGCCTCCCTCCTCATAAAGCCCTCCAGCAATTTCTGGTTACAACTTATGTTACCAGGTATGTATAAAGTGTCTCTACTCCTTTTATTAAAACAAAATTAACTCAGCACCAAGCATTTGTCTATGAAAATGTTGGAAGAATGAGGTGTAATTTTTATTTCATCTTAAATCCATCCACTAATTTCCTAAGTAACATGCCACTTAATGGCATGTTTCCAGTCCTGCTGCACAGCCTGAGGCAATGTGTTAAACAGGGACTATAGGGAAAGAAATTTATAGTTCACGACAGAATAAAACAAGAACTGCTAAAAATAGTGAGATAACAGTAGGAATGCCTGTTCATGAAGAACAGAACAATTGCAACCCACAGAAAAATATACAGCCTTTCTGGGGATTACTGGAAAACATTGTTTTGATCTGACCTAGGGCTGGTGACTGTGAAAGAGCCTTTGTGTTTCAGACGGTCTGAGACAACTTTGATTTGTCAGGTAACCTGTGCCAGAGACTGGATCAACAGAGCCTCTCATTTTCATCGTGCTTATTTACATGGGGAAAAATCTTTACCTTAAAGATACAAAAGAAAACTTTCATATTGTCCAGTTGAGGTAATTACTTAATGAAATTATCCGCAGTGAAGGTAGTGTTAGCCCTTATTTCATTGCGTAACATCTTTCTACTGTAACTGAGATCTGTGTAGTACTGTAGCCACCGCACTAAGCATCTGCTGGCCAAGAAAAAATGTGATGCCAAGAAAAATCTCCCATGTAGTTTGAATCAGATAGAAAACTGTCCCACTAGACTAAATATGGCCCAGTGGATAGACTAGTACTAGACTGAAGAGGTCCAGGTCAATTTATGGATAAAACATGTTTTCTGAGATATTTGGGGCAAGTGTTTTAAACACACTAGTTTCTCCATTCTGGTATCCACTATTGGGCCTGATGAAGTATGTGTAGACTTCCTTTTTTATTTTTGTTGACTAGGAAGGTATTCAAAGGAAGGATCACCGTGCGTTTGCTCTGTTACTGTACATTCTCTAGGCATATACTTCTGAAGGCTGTCTCATTTGACCTGCTGCAGTTGTTTGCATACTTTTGATGTATGACGATGAGCATTAAAATGCAGCTCTTTCAGTTTGGAAATGCATTATTGACTCTTCACATTCGATGGTTCTAAGTAAATGTGATGTACGACTTCTAGAAACTTCCTATGGTAGATGCGTTTTTTTAAACATGGTAGTACTCTGCTATCCTGATTATGAAGAATCATGGACATGCAAGACCATCAGAAAATTATCCTAAATTATGAAATATTTGGACAAATTTATCAAGTAATAAAACCTAAACCTCAAGTAGCCTTTTTATTTGTATTAGTTTACCATCAGAGAATAAAAATAATGTATGAAAACTTTTAGTTCAGTGAGGTATTACCGAAGTATGTCATATGGGCTGACTAGATGAGTCTGTTCTAACCTTTGCTTGAATTTTCCTCACGTTATCATGTTTGCGTCTGAAGCTCTGCTCTCTATTTCAGACACAGCCCAGCATCTCTGTTGTGCCACTCCTCATTCCTAGTGCAATCTCATCAAATACCATTCCAGATATTGATATCTACAAAGTTTGCTTTAGTTCAGACACTGCTGCTAATGAGTAGACAATCACTCTTTTCTTCCTTAGACTCAAGATTTTTATTGCACAATTATTAGATCTTTTATCCTGATATTAGCTGTTTCCTTTTTGTTCTCTTCATTCTTTCATGTGATCTTGCTATAATGGTCACTAATTTTATGCTTCTTCCCGCTCCCAGGAAAGAACTAAGGGTAAATTAAGTGGAGATGGATGTTTGTGGAGGTGACCTGATGTTCTGCATCATTATTGTGAATTAAGGAAATTGACAGCAGCTAAAATAAAATAAAAAAAAAGCTGTTTGACATAAAATGAAACTGAAATGGAATTGATTTTATATCTAATCTATAGATCAATATTTTTCCTCAATATTGGACTAGTCTTAAATCTTCAAACCAAATTGTTAGAATAAATAAATAACAGTCTAACCTAATTTACACATTGCAGGACATCTCACCTAGCTAAAGATCTGGACCAAAACTAGTTGATGTGTTAACCAGGATTAGCTTTGTATCAGAAGGGGTTAAGAACAGCATATCTGTTTTCAATTTTATATTGATAGATGGATTAGTATTCTGACATATATTCTCACATCTCTTTCACTTCAAAATTAACTGTTCATTTATAATCTGAAAACAACATATTATCTAAAATCTAAACCGCAAATTAGAACCAATTATAAAATGTACTCCTTGCATTGCATTTCTTGTGATGACTTTTATTCTTTTTACAAGCACATTGGTATAGTACAGACATTTCTAGTAACAGGTATTCTCCGAAGTACTGTAAGTGGCTTCAGAATAGAACTGGAAGTGTAGGACATGAATGTGTTCACAAGATAATATTCAGGCATGCTTTTCCTAGTATAGTCCTCAGGTGCATTTAGTATTAGTATCAGCACAAAGAACTGCACTTTTACATTCTTAATGAATGCATGTTAAAAAAGAAACATCTCACCGAAATGGATCAGAGAGCTATGAAGACTTATAAGAAATATTGCTACTCCCTGACTCCTACTCAGAAAACAAAATTTATCTCTGAAATGCATTTATCATAGTATGATACTTGTATACTTGTTATTTCTAAACACAATTCTAAACACAATTTTTATATTTAATCAAAGTGAGATTTTGATTCTGATTTCAGCTCCATGATTGATGACTATCTTGTTTTATACCACCTTTCAGTTGTATGAAAAACGGTCCCGAGTAAGATAAGGGTAATTAATACACAAGTAGCTGTTAGAAGCACCATACTGTCAATGTGCAGTTTTTCTCACCTGTAGCCAACAAGCCTTGCATTTGCATCTTCATCAGTATAAATAAATTATGTATGCATTCAATTCCCCCAAAATGTGCATGAAGTTCAACAGCCTACTTGATCTATCTGTCCTATTTTCCTTATCTACCATCCTTATCTCCTATCTTTTTTTTGATAAAAAAGTTTATTGGAATGGATTTTGTGCACCAACTCTAGGAAAATAGTGATAACATAAAAATAAAATTATACTTGAAAAAACACAGATCACTATTTTTGCACAAAGGCAATGAAAATTAAAATAATTTATTTCTACATTTAAAAGATATTTGCCTAAACCTGATGTTAACTGACTCTCTAAAATTGTGAAAACTAGACAGTGCAATGGCCATAGAAGGTGAAATACAATCTCTGCCATGTGAGTAATTGCCATCATTAACAATCATGCCCTGCAGTAAATTTAATGCTGTCAGCAGAACTGTATGATCCAGTAATTTTGTGCTGGGATTTGGCATTGTCTTTTATGTGTCTGCTCATAACAGACGAAATCATGTCAAGATTAGGGTGGAGAGTGACAGATAATATTATGTAGGGAAACTCATAATGTGAGCAATGCTCTTATGGAAATGAAGAGCTGCTTGATTTCTTTAGGCTCAGATGGAGATTGTTTCTAAAACTGTGGAATTCCGGGGGCTTTTTTCTTCATTTTTGTTTTCTTTTCAGTCTAAAAAGAGTCTAACAAGTATGTTCAGGGGGATTACACATTATGTTTCCCTTCAGTTACTAGGAATGCTCACCATTCCTCTCCAGCCCTGTATGTTTCTAGTCTAAGCAGAACAGCCTCCTCTCTTCCTAGTCCATATACATCTACCCTTCATAGCACCCATAACTGAGCTGGATACTATATAGCTAGGAGTCACTGACAAATTTGGAAAAGGTAATTAATGCAAAAAGATCTAGAACTGCATTAGCAGATGTGAGACTGTCATGGCAATTTGTGTTCAGTCTAAAAATCTTACATCCTTTTCAACTAAAATGTTCCACTATTTTTAACATCACAGGGTAATTTTAATGAGACCAGTAACAGCATACTAACAAGATACCTCCTATGTGTTACAGCTCGATACATATCTAAACAGCAGAGTATTGTAGATTGTTATGCCAGCTGTTATTCTGGCAATGGAGGAGCCACTGGTTAACACATGGGACATAGGTACCTTTTTTTTTACAGGACAGAGGCAGTCATCCTAAAAGTCAGTGGAAATGAGTAGTTTGGCTTACTGTAGAGAGGAGGAAGATGAAACCTTTTTTAACTTGTCATCCTGTGAATCAATTGTTTGGAAAAGGAGCTGAAGAAGAGCAACAGCAAATGATGGAGGACATTGCTCAGTAAAAACAACTCTGAATAATCTAGACAAATAGAGAAGACTTGCTGTTTTTCTAGAGATCTGCTTTAGCCTGGGAGAAATGACTGTACTCAGCGTAGGAGTAACTGCATATAGATGTGACCTGTTCTGGAAAGAGAAAAAGGAATTATCTGGTAATTCCTGTCATAACATGTATTATTAAATAAATGGAAACAATTGGAAGAGCTGAGTTCAGAAGGCCTGCTGGAGAAAACATCTGATACAGTCAACATCTCCCACTAGGTTAGTCACCTTGTATTCCTTTATACTCAGTGGGGAGGGATAGATAACAGTTCTGGAGCTTAAGTCATCTTACCCCAGAGCAGATGTCTAGAAATAGGTCAGCTGAATCACTTCAGATGGGAGCTGAGGACAGCTATCTCAGAAGTCATAATCAGTGCTGCAGACATCTCAAATCAGTGAGATGAAACCCAGCCTTAAGGTCTCAGATCCAGTTCAGTGTCTTACACAAGCAGCTATATGCCTGGGCAGCTTCAGTTGTTCATCTGATTTGGCAGGGCATGAAAGAAGCAGCTTGAGACATAAAATGCCCTGCAAAACTGACTGTGTTGGGAACCTGTGCAATATGAGTCTAAGCTTTACAGCGGCTTTATTTGGACTACAAAAAGCAAGCTTCCACATTACTGCTGCTCAAAACAAGGTAAAGTTAATTCGTTACTGTCAGACTAAGCAAACTTTTGGTACTCTATTATTGATGACACATAGATTCCTATTTTTAAGTTCTGTTGGCATTTTATTGTCTTTTTCATGGGTTGATTTACGATTCTAGGACATTTGAGGAGGTTCTGAGACAGATACTTGAGTACAGTACTGCCACAGCAGTAGCAGTTTCAGGGCTGACACTTGTAAGTGATGGGATGGGAGGGTGGCCAGAATTTTTGAATACAGACTTTTTGAATAGAAACTTCTGCTATAAGGTCCCCAGCTTCAAATCGCGCACAGATATAAACAGCTATGACTTGAACATGTGTGTAATGCAGTCATGCCAATTTATTTTGGGAACAAAGTCAAAATGGTCTAAAGTAGTGACTGGTTTCCTGGTACAATTCTAGTAAGTGTTTACAGCAGTAAACCAAACTGACACTGCTGGTGCATACAGCATTCATATCAAGTTCAACCCCAAATTGTACTGCATGCCACTGAAGTCAACATATTAATACTATATATATATAGAATCACAGAATTATAGAATCATAGAATAGTTTGAGTTGGAAGGGACCTTAAAGATCATCTAGTCCCAAACACCCTGCCATGGGCAGGGACACTACTGGATCAGGCTGCCCAGTGCCTTGTCCAGCCTGGCCTTAAACACCTCCAGAGAGGGGGCATCTGCAACCTCTCTGGGCAACCTTTTCCATTATTTCACTACCCTCATCATAAAGAATTTCTTTCTTACATATAGCCTGAATCTACCCCCTTCCAAGTTACATCCATTATTTCTAGTCCTTCGATCACATATCTTATTAAAAAGTCCTACCCCTGCCTTTCTGTAGGCCCCCTTCAGGTATTAATAAGCTACTCGGAGGTCCCCTGAGCCTTCTCTTCACCATGATGAACAACCCCAACTCCTTCAGCCTGTCCTTATAAGATATTTGCTCCAGTCCTCTGATTGTCTTTGTGGCCCTCCTCTGGACCTGCTCCAACAGATCAGTGTTGAAGTGAGTGACTGGAGGGCATCAGATGATTATGGTTTTAAAGCCAAAACGTGGCATAATACATGTGGTGCTGTTGAATGTCTGACAGTGAGGATGACAAATCTCTTTATCTAACACAGGAAGCAGAGACAGTCAGTGGAAACCCATACAATGGGATGGCTGAGCAAGCATTGTCTGCTAACATAAGCATAGAAGGTGGGGGCAAGTGAACTTCAGAAAGGTGAATACTTGATGAAATTGAAAACAATATTTCAGCACACTTGTGCTACTGATCTCTGACTGCTTGAACAATAATTGGTGGGTGTCACACCTGGAAAACCCTGTCTGATAACTTTGGGGGTTTCAATCAATACATTCATGGTGGCATGACAAGTCACTGAAGCAGCTCTGTTTATTCCCTGATGTGCCAGCCTTTTCTTGCTTCTGCAGTGATGTCATAACTGCCCCAGCATAGTGTTTCACATATTCTCTTCCTTTTTTAAAAAAGACACAGCTGAGTTGCAAGCCTTGGTTCAAGTGGATTACATGGCTTTTAGTTTTATTAAATAAAGTCTGCGTTATATAGTGTTTTCCCTTTCTCCAGTTACTTCCTATTATTGTTAAACCCACTTACCACTTACTCATCTGATCATTATCTTAGAGCTCATATTGTTTTTTCAAGGAGCTAAAGAACAATACAAATAAGAAAAAAAACAGTATCTAAGAAGGTTGAGATAAACTGTGTTTAATCTCTTCTTAAGGTTTACTTGGATAAATGTCTAAAAGCATGATCTGGAGGAGTACAAAGTGAATGTATATCCAATTCATAAGGCAGATAAAATAATGCTGCTTTAGTTAGTCAAACAACCAAACTGGTGTATTGCTGGTGTCAGAGGGGATTATTTTTCATTGACTGAGGACTATAAACATCCTGCAAAACATTTCAGGAAACAGTTTTCCCATACAGGAGAAGCAGCTTGACCTTGGACTGGAGTTAACAGAATCACGTGTCACATGTGAATCTAAATGCATGAACATAGTGTTGCTTTTTTTACATATGTATATACACATACTCAGTCCCATTTGGTGTCCAGTATTCAAGTTGGAAAGCATTAAAAAGAAATCCATTCTGCTTATTATGTATAGCCACAGCATGGTCGCACCCACATCCCAAGGCAGTAATACTTAGTGTTTCTAGAGGATTTCAAACTGTGTGACAGTCCTATTGTCTTTTAATTGATGGTACTACAGAATGATCACATGCCAAGCTTGACTGCAATTTCTGGGAGTTTGGTGAACAATAACAGTGGAACAACCCCTTGAGAGAAACCAGGCTTAGTCAGGCTCATTTCTTTAGCTTAGCTGTCAGGGTTTCACTGATACTCAGAAAGAAGTATCCATTGTGTTAGTAACTCAGAAGAAGATACAAATATGTAATCCCATATTTTGAAACAGAACTCTCTGTGGAGGGTTTAATATCCCAGCGTGCATTTCCAACAGAATTTAAACTGTGACTTTAAAATCTTAACCTCTGGTACTATCAGTCTTTGACTGCTGCATTCTAAAATCAAAACCTGAATGTTTGAGCAGGTTTTCATAAAAAAAGGAACAAATTTTAAGCTGCTTCTAAAGTAAAAGTTTGAAAAAAGTATTTAACACATGTTAGAAAGAAATAAACTTACATGTTAAAAATAACATAAGATTATGATGCTAGAATATCTGGGTAGAGATTTCGGGATCTTTGCAATGAATGATGGAGTTAGAAGTATTTCATCCAGCATGGCAGTTTGCATTTAACTAATGCTAGTATTCAAAATTGTCTTTGGCTACAGCAGCTGCAAAATTTATTATAATGTTATCAGCAGATCAAACTGAGCATTTGTAGTTTTAGGAAAAAGTCTAGGATCTTTAGTTGGAGACATCTAGGTGGAGAGGAGTGATCAGTGGTGTACATCAGAGATTCATGCTAGACCAGCACTGTTTAATATCTTCATCAATGATACAGATAGGCAGACTTACTGAGGGTGCACTCAGTGCCACTATGATGCCAAGATGAGTGGTGCAGTCAATACCCTGGAGAAATGGGATGTCATCCAGAGAGACCTGGACAGGCTACAGAAGTGGGCCTGTGCAAAGATCATGAAGTTCAACCAGGACAAGTGCAGGATCTGGGCCCAACTTCATTACCAATAGAGACTAAGAGGTGATGTGATAGAGAGCAGCTCTATGGAAAAGGACTTGGGGGTACTGGTGGATGAAAAACTGGAGATGAGACAACAGTGTGCACTCACACCCCCGCAGGCCAATTGTATCCTGGGCTGCAGCAGAAGAGCCATTGCCAGCAGATGGAGAGAGGTGATTCTACCCCTTTCCTCTGGTCTTTCGAGACCTCAATATGAGTACTGCATCCAGCTCTGGAGTTCTCAGCACAAGTAGGACACAGACCTCTTGGAGAGGGTCCAGAGGATGGCCCTGAGGATGATCCGAGGTCTGGAGCACCTCTCCTATGAGAACAGGCTGAGACAACTGGGGCTGTCCAGCCTGGAGGAGGAAAGGCAGCAGGGGAACCTCATAGCAGCCCCCAGTATTGGAAGAGGGCCTACATGAAAGCTGGGGAGGGACTATTTGCTACAGCATGTAGCAATAGGACAAAGGGGCAATGGTTTTAAATTAGATCAGTTAGACATGAGTGCAGTGAGACACTGGAACAGGTTTCCCAGAGAGGTTGTGGAGGCCCCATCCCTGGAGGCATTCAAGCTCAGACTTGATGAGTTTCTGAGCAGCCTGGTCTAGTGCAGAACGTCCCTACTTACTGCAGGGATGGCCTTTGAAGGTCTCGTTTAACCCTATGATTCTACAATTCTGTGTAGGGTCAAGATTTTCCATGAAAACTTGAACAAACACTTTATTTTACTTCGTGCCACAATGTGATAGTAACTCTCTTAGTCTCATCCATCTGGAACTTGTAAGCATACTGACCCTTAAAGTTTTAAAATTATTTCCACAAGGTTTAATAATAATGCTGAATGAGGTTGAAAATGGCTGTGGTAATCTCTACAATACAAAGAAATTGCCATTTAGTCAAGCCAATACTTGTCACTTAATTCTACTTAATGCCCCATGCTTAGCAGGGGAGGAAGGACGGCTGTTCTTCTATGCATATATGTTTTTCATTCTGTTGCTCTTTCCACAGACTTGCAGCATTACCATAGTTAAAATAAAAACTCAGCTTTGTTTCAGAACTGCTTTTCTGGTCAGACTCGTAGCTAAATATTTGTCTTGAAATTCAGAAATTCTTGAAATTATTTTGAAAGGATTACTATTTTACTGTATTTTGGTTTCTTTTTGTTCTATTCATCCTAAGAAGGAAAAGGATGAGGTTTTTTTGCTTTTAGTTCCTCAGTTGAAGAGAAAGGCATTCTGACTTTAGTGAAAGTATGCTGAGATGGTGGCAATAGGAACAGTGTAGAAAAAGCATGTTTATTGACATTTTTGTAATGAGCATTTCTTACAATTTTTAATTAGCATGAGTCTACAAGTGTTTACATGCTGAGATTCAAGTGTGGAATAAATGGAACTACTCCCATGCAGAAATAAGCAGATTCCAGAGCAGATGGTATAAGCCAAAGAAACCAACAATATTTCTCATCTTCACCAGGTGATGTGTTTTACACTACCATGTTTGACCAAGGTGGGATAACTTCACAGATAAGAAGCTTGGTTGCAGTTGTGGGTATTTGTACAGAAGCAATTTAAAAATGATCAGAGGAGAGAGAAACTGTGAAATGTATTTTTTAGCTGTGCTTTATAAGTTGATGGGGGAACAGAGGCCATCTTAATGTTGCTTTGGAGGTAGAAGCAATACCAGTGTGACTATGCTAACATACTACTGTCATTATAGTAATATTAAAATCATCCTGAAATATCACTCTGAGTTCTGAATGAGCAATCATAAATATTTTAGAAAAATATTTGGCTCAGGTGCCCTATTTGTCTACAGTGCCTATTATGTAGCTGCAAACTAAAAATAAAAAGTGACTGTTAAGTGTGACAATAAGAAAGTGGTTTGTTGACTGTCTTTCCAGACTTATGACCTACAGCTAAAACAAGCTAGAATATAGGACTGGGTCACTTGACAATATTTAGCACAGAATCAAATTAATGTTATTTTCAGTATTTACCGTTATTTTCTGATGCAAGTCACCTTAATTACATCACTGATTTCCTGTTTATTCATGTCGCACCCATTTTTGACTTCTGTTCACACAGTATTAGAAAAGTCTTGCTTAAAATGGTTTTTGAAAGTATGGAAACAGCATTGCGGTCTAAAATATGAAGCTGACATTCACCATTTATCTTGTATTCACTTCTAACACAATTTGCAGCATCACAGTAAGCCGACATAGTAATAATAACTCAGTGGAAACTTTCCTATTGTTTTAACCTTTGTCCAATGAAGAATTAGATCTGTATTTCTTTTTTTCCAGTAGTCTAAATGCTATTTACACATGTAATTGCTAATTTATATTGTGACTTCTCATTGCTTTCAGAGACAGCATTTTAGATAATAATACTTGATACGTTTTGTCCATAACTGTGGGTAAACTTTCCATGTATGTTATAAATTCACAAAATTGACTCTGTAGCACAAGCTTAAAAGTTGAGAAATCCTGTACTGTATTAAAATGACTTCTTATAATGATAAGAATTTCATAATTTCTAAATCACAAGATGGTAGAAAGAAAATTTTCTTTGCTTTTCTGAAGTCTTATATGAAGACCTTCACATTTTATGTGGGACAAATTTATGATGAGGACTAATATCCATTTTTCCAGTACCCTTTTGTCATCCAGTGCTAGACAATGACATAATAAAGAAGAATATTTTAAAATTTCCATAGAAATCATCCTCAGCATTTAACTGTGTAATTTCAAATGTGATTCAATATATATAAAAAAAGGAAAAGTTAAATACATTTTAAATTTAAAATGTGGCTTTAGTGAGATCAGGAATTTTTAAGAGTGTAAGGAATGCAAGGAAATTTCAGGAAATGTACCTTTTCATACAAACATCAAGATGGTTTGATAGCTTATGTTATACCTCAAAATTGGAGATACAAATGGTACTCAGTCAATAGGTACTTGTAGTTCATACCTCAGTCTAGGCTGTGAAAGTGAGCTCTGGAATGCCTTTACTTAATTTTCTTCTAGTATTTCATGTTACTGGATATTGGCTGCTGCACATAGAATCATAGAATGGTTTGTAGAGGGCCAGAATCCCCTCTCTTGACCTGCTGGTCACAATTCTCTTGATGCAACCCAGGATCTGTTTGGCCTTCTTGGCTGCAACTGCACACTGGCAGCTCATGTTGAGTTTGTCATCCACTGACACCCCCAAGTCCTTCTCTTCAGGGCTGCACCCAAGCAACTTTCCACCCAGCCTGTATCTGTGCTTGAGCTTGCTCCAACCCAGGTGCAGGACCTTGCACTTGGCCTTGTTGAACTTCATGAGGTTGGCATGGGCCCACCTCTCAAGCCTGTCAAGGTTCCTCTGGATGGCATCTCATCCATCTATCATGTCAACTGCACCACACAAATAAGTGAAACGAACTTTCTTACAAATAATCCTTACAATGTTTGCTCTGAAAATAATTCTGGAATAATGATAGAAATAAAATTTTTGTGAGCAGCGAATTGGTGGGAAACATGCATGGAAGGAACCACAATATGCCTAAACCATGGGATATTGCTGGGATGCATACACTATGACTACTGCCATGGTATGTATCAACTCAGTATAGCTGAAGTGAGAACTTCAAAAAGTAAAGCATAATTCTTCTTGCCTTTTGGAGAAAAATTTCAGGTGCTAGCAAGGACATTCCTAATAGCATCTTTTTGTGCAGCAAGATCATCTGATCTTGGATTAGAAATGTTTTTTTGCCTCTATAGAATTCACATATTTAATTACTACACCTGGCATTTGCTATCATTCCTACTAATGCCATATTTGTCAAGTTTAAAGAGTACAGGATATCCAGCAGGCAGTGTAACCTCAGCCATATCCTGAATTCCTGGAGGTCCCTAAACTGAGCATCAGAACAGGCTGTTGTTTTTCTGAGCTCCTGGCTGACTACTCCTCATTTTATAATTCTCTGCTGGCTTTCTTCATCATGCTTTCCAGCTGCTCCTTCACATCTGCGGTCTGTTTTTCTATAATTTGCTTGAATCCCAATAACCATTAAACGAAGCTTCCTTTATCTTTGGTCTTTAAATCATTGGATCCGTTATATTTGAAGATGATCTATAGAAAAATAAGAGATAATTTCTCATGTTAACTACAAAACAGGAAATCCTTGTGTTTCCTTGCTTTTTTAATCTAGTAGCTTCTTCAGGTTCATTGAGGGTATTTGCAATATATTTTGGCCCATGCTATTCCTATAACACTTTTCAGAGTCTCTCAAATCATCTTGTTACCTGCATGGCAAAACAAGAAAATGTTTCAGCTTGGGTTCGTAGCAGTTAATATGTTAGTAAACAACAAGCATTGTTTATCAGCAAAATAAAGTTAACAAATATTTCATAGCCTTTCTACCAAGGTTAAGACTGGCAATAACATGCAGTTGTGATAGTTATAATTGGAAGAGAATGCTAAAAATCTCATTTGGTTGTCTTTGTTCCTCTGTGCTTATTGAAAGACCAACCATGAAAATGGCAAACACAGGATTTCAAAGGATTCTCTCTCTATTGAAAGGAAATGAGACAAAGATAATAACTTCCCAATTGTTGCTTAATAAGGCATGGTAAATGGTAATAATAATAATAATGAAGAATTATTGAGAAATGATTAAGAAGTAATAGAAAAATACAGAATTAAGGTTTCCCATGGAACTTCTATTTTTCTCCTACAGTGGATACTAATTTATTTAATAAATTATATTACAATTTTTAAAAAGATCTGTTGATTATTAATCAAGCACAAGCTAAATGGCTAATTAAGAATAAAAA
Organism: Turnix velox; assembly: GCA_013400935.1. Classification (NCBI taxonomy): domain Eukaryota; kingdom Metazoa; phylum Chordata; class Aves; order Charadriiformes; family Turnicidae; genus Turnix; species Turnix velox. The sequence goes on from VZTY01001481.1 coordinate 19,516, forward strand.
AATAGACCATCTCCAGGAGTAGACATTAGTACGTGGACACCTTACATGATTAAATTATTTCTGAGAGGGCTCTGTCCAGTTTTATGTGAATTCACTCAGGTTCAATGTTAGAAAGTAACCATGAAGTTATCTTCAAAATCTTTGAAGGCATTCATAATGTTAGGTAAATAGTATAAAACAATAGCTTGATAATGAATTCATATTAAAAAAGTTCTTTCTTTTTCAGTCAAATGCAGAATTAGTCTGAGACCAAGGGACTACATGACATGTTTTTCTGAGATTCTTCCAAGCTGCATATCTCCTATCCCTTTTCTCCCTATCTTTCAAAAGAAAGAATTCTGCAGTCTTGTTTTGTATTTTAGTACCTTTAAATGTTCAGCTCTCATTTGAATCATGTTCTTCATTCATTTTTCTAATATAGGACGTAATGAGCGCAGAAAAAAAAATTAGCTACTTTTCCCAAAGAAGACAGGAGAAGCCCTGTATTCCTAAAATTTGGTGATGGTGAATGCATGTTCCAGTGAGACAAGACTACAGAGTACAGGTAAAAAGCTCATAGTAACTTCTGGGTGTATATGTATCGAGATTCTAGAGATCTGTAATTTTCTCAAATATGGGGGTGTATTTACAGAAACAAACAAACAACAAATCTATCTTGACAAATTCTAATAATTTCCTTAGCAGTCCCTAGAATATAGTTGCAAACTTTTCACAGAAGAGCTGCTCGTATTTTTACAAGAGCAAAATTTCTTTCCTCGGCTCATTAAATTTTTCATAAGTGAATTTTTGAAAGTTTATCATAGATATGGGAAATTTCAGCCTCTGTAGATGAAGTTTAGCAAGTGTATAAGGGACTAAAGCCACTATTTTATTAGAAACTTAAGTCTCAGTAAGGCATAATGCTATAAAAGATTAGCAAAAACAACCTACATGAACTAGTAAGCAAGTAGCATTGTAGGCAGAAGAAGCCATCATGAGGTAATTGTAGCCAAGTACTTGAAAGGTAGTTGCACAACCCTTCCTTCCTTCCTTCTTTCTTTTCTTCCTTCCTTCCTTCTTTCTTTTCTTCCTTCCTTCCTTCCTTCCTTCCTTCCCTGAGTGAAAAAGTATTTCAAATTGCCATATACTTTCCTGTTTTCAATTTCTGAACCTTTGTCTTCTCTCATCCTGGATAGTCTTGGATGTTTGTGGGAAACCATCAGCGCCAGTGCATCTTTAGAACACAATGGCACTCTCTTCAGCAACACATTACCATGGACATGTTAGACATAGCTTACTCTCCAAATGGGTTCCCTGATGAATTCTGAATCAGTTTTAAGATGTGTGTGTTTGCATTTAAAGCCTTTCTGAGACTGAGACAAATTAACAAGGAGAACCACATCTATTTGTGCTCCTGTAGCACAAAGTTATAGTAAAGGTCTTACCTGATAGCCTGAGGAAGTCCTGAAGACCACTATTCTCATTACACCTCCCACTCTGATTCCATAAAATATTACTCTGGTCTTGTGTTTTCTATTGTAAACACATACTAACCAAACCAACAAGCAAATGCAAAACACTCCAGCAATACCAGAACCTCCTCTACTTTTTCCCTGGGGAGAGAGAAGAAAACAAAGTGTGTAACAGATGTTAGTCATGATCCTTCATGCAGAGCAAAGAGACTCAGAAGGAGACCATGACAAAAAGGACCTAAAATTCACAGAATAAAGGTTATGGAGGATTTCAGAAAATCTTCAGGATCATATGAGCTCTGTCAAGTTTTTGTCCAATCCAGTCTTGAAAATTTCAAAGGACAGACATACATGCCTTTGATGAAGTACAAAATCTACAATGAACTGAATGTACCAGAATCCCCTTCAGAAGGTCTCCTTAATTTCTGATTTTTTTATGCTTAAAGAACTATGAGACCAGCGCAAAGAACTGTGGAAAGCGAGAAATAACATACTAACTTTATCATAAAAATCTAACAGAAGGAAAAATTAGCACTTCAGAAAATAGTACCATTTAATCTCTGTTCCAAGAAACATAAATCCTAGGTCATGTGTGATGATGGGTTAAACAGGTTAGTAACAAATGTTAGGGACTACTTCAAACAACTGTGTATTTGATTCGGGAAATGCTTTGTTAGTGCTCTGACTCTTGTGTAGAAATGCCTTGCAGAGATGGATGAGATTACAACCTCAAGCTGTTGGCTCAGCCCTAATATATAGGCAGAAGAGTTGCAAGTTCTCATTTGCAATTTGCAGTGCAGTACTTTGAGGCAAGCCAAAAGTGGTGATTGACTTTGCTGTAGGAGAACTCATAGTAAATTAAGATGGTTCAATTGCTGCTTCATGATGGGCAGGGTAGAAATGATCTCACCAGCTGCTCTGAAATCTGCTTTCCCCAGATGAAGGTCAGAAATATCAGGCTCTCAGAGGTGCCTTTAGAACATGCTCTTTGATTGCTTACTGTCAACTAGTGACTACCAGTGATGACAAGCAAGGAATGTGTAATGTAAAGGCAATGCTAGAACTGTAAAGAATTAACTCTAGTTTTTGGGAACAGTGAGGCAGTTTTGGAAACCCCAGTGGATTCAGAGGAGTCTACAGCTGGCTGTGGCAATGAAAATCTGATTCACTTCCATCATCATCTAGACAGAAATCAAATTGGTAGAACGTGTTCTGTGCTTAAAACTTTGCTTCTGGTGAATATTGTTCTGATGGCAAATATTGCAGAGAGCTGTGCCTATGGAAACAACTATCCTTACTGCGTAATTTGTACCCCTTGGGAATTGGCTTAAGTAACCCTTTTGCTAGTGTAAACCACATCTCTGCTGGACACAGAATAGGAGAAATACAGATCTCTGACTTCCACCAAAGTCAGGACAGCAAACCAGCAAGAGTGATGACTCCTATAGATGACTTATTGTTATTTATTGAGGACTTTTTTTCTCAATTATTCTAATTGGAAACACCCTGTTTAGAGTTACCTAATTACTTGCCACTGTAGACATCAAAAATCTGACTGCACAGAGAGGGATATGCCTTTGTTATTTAAGGCTAGCTGTTTTAATGTACTGTTCATGTGTACCTGTCATTCTCAACAAAATACTTGTTAGCTTCAGCAGCCACAAAGAATGTTCTAGAACTGGTGTTTCAGGGACCCTGTGGGCTGGCTGGCCTTGCAGCTGCTTCCACAGGAGATCTGAAAGACACTTATCCCTGTTAGATCCAGCTGGGATGGGGCTACAGGAAGGGAAGGGCTGTATGACTGTCTTCCTCTGACTTTTTTGAAGAAGGAAGATACAGAGCATCCTTATTGGGCAGAATAAGAGTAAAGAACAGCTCTGCCAGGTGGAAGCCTCTTTAACTGATGCAATTCAAAGCTTACTTGAAGGCAGATAGGAAGACCTGAGAGAGGGAGAAAAGCAGGAACTCTGAGGTAGTAGTTCTTTTGACTTGAGTCATGGATGATCATGTTAGTAGGAGGTGGAGTTGTGCTGCTATGTTTAACTCAGCTCGGGAGGTGCTCTGCAAATCAGAAACTACACTTTTATATTACTTTTGAACAAAGGTTGTTGTTAGAGCAAAACAAGAATGTCTTTCTGGTGCATAAGATGTTGTTTTCCCCTACAGGAACCTGGGCAAGAAGAGAAAAGTCACTAATGTGCCAGATTTGTATGTGGAGCTAAGGCCACAGATCAGGCCCTGCTGCTGTGGGACTAGGAAAGAAGCACAGAAAAATCTGACATTAGGCTTGCTTTTGAGTGAGACCTTGAACCTCCATCTTGCTGCAGCTAAGCTGCAAGTTTTTAGCATGGAGTGTGACTACAGTGTTTGCGGTGCAGCAGGTCTGTGCCATTGTGTCAGAGAAGGCAAGGGTTGGCCAATTCTCAAAAGCTGTGTGACTTCACTGTAAGAAGGCAGGAAGTATTAGGGATCTCTTCCATGAAGCCTAGCCAATCTACAGAGAGAGGACAATGTCTTATGGGAAGGTGGTAGTGGAGCAGGGCCAGTGTCCTTTCCTGAGAATTATCATCTGCTCTACTAATGTTAGTGGCTGCTAATGTTGTCTAACATGTACAAACATCATAGAGAGTTAAACACTAAAAAGGTGGTAAACTTGGTGGTAGTAGTTGAGATGGGATTTTTTTGGTTGTATTTTATAGGTGGCTTCTCTATTTGCATATTCTGTAATATAAGAACTTCACAGCTTGTAAAGTCAACTAATTTGATCTCCTATTTTGATAAATTCAAGTTCTGTGAGGTTTTAGTGTCTATAGATTCAGAGCCGAAGGGTTTTTTTAATGCAGCCCCTGACCTCTTGTGTCAAAAATGTTACAACATTCCAGTTCAAGAGGTACCCAACATTTTGTTCCAGCAAAAAACAGTCACTACTCTTGAGAGAGATTGAATTTGCTTCTGAAGATTGGCCAGTTCTGGGCTAAATCAGAGGGCAGGAAAACCTCTGAATCTTACATATAGGATTTCTACCTTCAGTACTACTGGCTTCCTCCTGCTGTGCTCAATGGGAAGAGATAACTGTTGGTTTCTGGGTCTGAGCTTCTACTTCTCACTGAACATAATTGTCAGAGCAACTGATAAAGATCTGGTCAGTCAAAATAATGTCATGAACCATGGTTGAAGATCCATGCAAATCATGAACTCTTTATGAGCACGTGTTTTAGCAATAGTAAATGACAAAACAGAAAGAAGGAAAAAAAAATTTGAGTATCACACACATGCTAAAAGCCAGTATAAATTTTCTAAAATTCTAAGTCTTAAAACATTGTTCAAATTCTATCTTCTTACACAGTAAGCATGGCTGTCTGTTTTGTTGTTGCTTCAGAGGATGCCTGACTAAATCCTGAAGTGTTTAGTCAGGATCTGATGTTCCAATAATTGTTCTTTACTACTTGATGTTCAGTCCTGTGGTTAGCTGTTGCAACATCATAATAGACAGTAATTTGTTTCCCCTAATTGGCTGGGAATGGATTCCTCTGCTAGAAGAGGAAAATAATTTGTGAAGTGGTATCTGTGGATGAAAGAGTACAACAAAAAGGGATCACTGATGTCTAAAATAATACGAAGTTACTATGTAATGATATATTCTGGCCCAAATCAGTGTCCATGGAAAATGATATAGCTTTGAGACTGGGGATGGATTTCAAAGCTTCCCATTCCTTCCAGTAGATGTGAGGCAGTAACATGATCACAGCTCTCTACCATTATGAGACTCTGGAAGTGAAAAATCACAGCCCTTCTGTCTGCCTTTGGTGCTGGGGAGGCCCTATAGATTTTTTAACCCACTGTAATTTCCACTCTGAAGTTCCAAAGTGACAGGCTTTGGGACTCCATTTCCAGAGGACTCAGGAGATTAAAAACCAAAGAGGCATTGGCAGAGAGGCAGAAATTTGGACAGTGGTCTACAGCATTTTCCTGTCAAGAGTCTGAGGGAACTAGATTTGTTTAATGTGGTAAGGAAGCCACTTATCATCTTTACCCTCTTAGATACAGATGATAAAATTAAACATGTCAGTAGATGAGGCAATAAGAGGTGGGGACAACAAACGACTCTTTGTCTGGTTCTGCTTGGACATTCGGAACAGGATTTAGACATTAGGAATTAGTTTTTCACCATGAGAGTGGTGAGGCACTCTCAGAGAACAGTTTACCCGGAGAGGTGGTAGAGGCCCCATCTCTGGAGACATTCAAGCCCAGGCTTGATGAGGCTCTGATCTAGTGCAAAATGTCCCTGCTCACCACAGGGGGTTTGGACTAGATGGCCTTTGAAGATTCTTCCCAACCCTCTGATTATATGAATAACTCTTTCAGCAGGAATGCAGTGTGATTCTGGAATGTGTCACTTATATAAAGAGGTTGTAGATATTCATCAGTGGAGGTTTTTTTGATTATGGCTTATTTATTCTCTTGTTGCTGATAGTCCTGTCTTTACCAGGAGGTTGGACTAGAGAACCAGAATGCCAGATTGATATTTAATGGTATGCAATCCTCTCTGTGTTTTCCATCTCTCCAAGCAGGCATGGGTATCAGGAATCTGGACAAAAAAGTGGTGTAAGAAACTTAAGGATTTTTTTTTTCCAGAACCAGGGTGCCTACAAATATTCCTATTCGGGAAGGACAAGTGGACAGATTTAGGAGTTGTAATGATGCCCTCGTAATGATGCTCTGTAAAAAGCCTAATGTGGTTCCAGGCAACGGTGCACTTGGTTAAAGTTGTCACTGCCACCACTCTTCTTACAAAGATTCAATCTTTCACAAAATGCAGTGATATCATGAAATGTTTCCTCAGCATGTTTTAATATGAGAACTGGAGAGTAATAGCCCAGACTGGTGATAGCTACTTTTCTCATGAGAAGAAAAATGAAGGTGCCAAAACTGATGGGATGAGGTTGAAAAATGAGAAGAGAGAAGGGCAGGATGTGACACTTTTCCAGTGACAAAATTGACAAGCAGAGATTTTCGTGCTTTCAAATCAACCCAAGGGAATTGGAACAAATGCAGACAGGAAAAATAAACAAGCATCCTGGCCATGTTCATGCATAGCAGTCTTGGTTGTCTTGTACAGAATGATTAATAAATTGATTCAAAAGCAAAGAAGCGGTACATAAAGTCAAAAACCAGTTGTAACTACGAGTTGCGATTCAGTCTGAATAAATGAGTCAGCAGGCTTGAGAGCTGGGAATAATTTGCAGTGTCAAGCAACAGATCTCAAGTCACTGCAGCAGAAGACTTCAATGCAAATTCCAGTAATTTGAAGTTCCTGTGGTTTGCTGTCCAGCAAGATGAAATAGTTGCAAGGAAGAATTTCAGCATGGGGCATAGGGAATATTGGCAACCAGAGTGTAACCTATATTGCTTACTTGCATTGTTAGCAAACGTCAGGGAAAACCATAACTGCTTCCAGCAGCCTAGGCTAGAAAGGAGGTATTTCAGGTGACCTAGAAGGTTTTGTCCCAGAAAAACCTAGTAAATTTCTCTTTACCAAAATGTTGTGCAGAAATTTCACACAAAGTTATATTTGCATCTAGCATTTTTTTAAATTTAAAACTTTCCCCTAAATCGTTTGGATGATAAGTTTAAAAGAAACCAAAACTTCAGTCAATTAAGGCAAAAATTTTTCAATTAATTGTAGCAACTTTTATTTAGGCTTTTTATTTAGGCTTTTTAACATTAATTTACCATTCTGTCTGAGGATGCTACTAAAAATAACACAAATGACACAAAATAATGAATACTCAAAGACTTCCATCTTCTAAAATCTATTTAGTGGAAAACACTTGATTTTAGAGGTAGCTATTGTTATTTGCTTGGTGTACAGCTGAAACCTGTGTGGTTACTAAACAGGTCAGCCCTGTTAAGAATGCAGATCTGAGTCATTATAATATGTTTGGAAGAGTTCCTGAAAGGTCTTGCTACATTGCATGCCTTGAAAGGGCAGTGTAGGATGATGCAACGTCTTCAACAGATCACAGGGCTGCAAGTTGATTAAATCAGCACAGTAAGTTTCACAATAGTTTGAGCTGATAGCAGTGCATCTTGAAATGCTATAGTCCATTTACTAAATCCAGTGAGGATAAACTGAGTCATAATTCTAATAACATGACACATATGGGTGATCCCAAGAATCGTTGTCTCCTTCAGGCCCATTTTCTTTTTAGATCAGTGTTTAGCTAATATTCCTTGGCTAAATTACAAAAGAAGTGTGCTGCTAACTACCAAATAAGTAACAGAACCTGCTATTCTGAAGACTGGCCCTGAAGAAAATGACATCTCTTTAGGGTGGGATTTTAATTTGAGGACAGACAGTGTACTCATTTTCCTGCATCAACTTTGCTAGAATGTATTCTTCAGTCTTGGCTGGCACACAAAGTAATGTAATGGACTTTCATGCAATCTCAATGCTAATTGTTAGGAAACTTAAAAAGGATTAGAAATTTTTTTGATATTTTAATTTTAATACTTTAGATATAGATCTTTCCTCAGAAGTTTAATAAACAGTGGATTCCATTTCATAGTGTGGGGTAAATTATGTATAGATAATCATCCCGTTATGTGCCATGGTCCTGTTGTGGGTAGTACATATGTCAGTCCATAGTAGAATAATTTAGGTTGTTAACAAACAGATGAATACAATATAGCTGGGAATGAGGTAGGGTGGGAGCACTAAAGCACATGTTTCCATGGTAAGTGATCTGGTTGTAATCAGGCAGTTGGCCAAGTAACTCTCTACTTTGTCCATCACTGGACAAAGTGATGTTTGATTCAGCTCTCTGGTATATAGAAGCCAAAGTCAAAATGAACTGCTATCATGTAGTCTGATCACCCATCTAACCTTTTTCTCAATGGCTGTTTTAAGTAAAGCTTTATTAAATTTAAGAAAAAAAAATAAAATTCATGCTTGACTTTGTTAAGATAGCTTTAATATAAAAAGTAATAAGAAAAAACCACCATGTGGTTAATTATTTTAAGCAGATATGGTTTATCTTCTGCTTGTTAGGACTTGAAGAGGACAGCATCTAATCTCGGTGAAAAGCCTGGGAAAGTTGACCTGGCAATATGCCTTGATGCTCTAGTAATAACGGGATCTACTGGGTTAGCAGGGTGGAGATCAAATTCCAGTAGGAATAACAAAAAAGTTCTTATGGGGAAAGTGGTTGCTTCCATGGCTGAATGCCAGACAGAATGCTTGTCTGTCTTGTGTTGACTTCAGAACTCATCTCTGTGACACTTTCCACTTCAAACTTCTCTGGTGTGAAACAGCCAGTGTTCTTGATCTTCTCAATGGCAACTTTCTTCTTTCTCTGAAATGTTTTGGGGCACTACTGTTTTTATTGGAGGTCTATGAGATAACTAAAAGTTATAAAACCTCTCCAGTTTTAAACCAATAGCCATGTTAATTGTCTACCTTTCAGGGACTTTGTGACCCAACTAAGCTACATGTCTCTCCCCAACAAGTTGTCCTACTTTCTCTTCCAAAACTCTTTCAAAGACATTTCTCACCTTTAAAAGATGGTTAGCCAATCTCTTGGCAAAATTACTACAAAAAGCTATTCCTGCTTGTTTTCCATGTGTTCTCTCAAGAGTAAATTTTCTTCACAGAAACTGTATTTTCTTTTAAAACATTGTCTTGATACTTCGGAGTACTATGTGACAGACTATACTGAGGAAATCTAAAGGCAACTTTATTTTAAATAGCAGGAAAGAGCAGTGTCAGGGAACAGAACAGTCACTTTCCCTGAACAGGATTTTTACCCTTATTGCTCTCTTATTGTCAGTTGTGGGCAGCACTGGGTGTTTGAAAACATTCCTATGATGAGTAGCTTTGAAAACTGTGCACTCAAAAGCACCTTCCTAACCACTGGAAGAATTCTCACTTTTTAAGTGCAAATACAGAACTTCCAGCTCAGGCTGTTCTAGAACCACAAAGTCCTGGAGGCTGAAGAAAAAAAAGAAACCAAACAACCCAAACCCCTAATCAACCTTTTTTGGGGAGCAAGGGGAAAAAGAACCATTACAGTGTTTCTTAGCCCTTCCCTAAGCATGACTTGCTAGCTCTAGAGTAATGATGTGAGTTCTACTCCTGTTGTAAATTAGAATGTCCTGTATCTTTATTTCTAAGGGAGTTCTGGCAGTTTCCAGACTTCAGGAAGCTTTGTAAATGTCATTCTGTAAAAGCAGCACTGGAGATCCTTTCCTAAGCTTGAGGAGTAGACACAGACATAATTATGTACAGAAACTTACGGTTTTTTTGGGGGAATTCTTACTGAGATGTATAATCTTAAAGTTTGTATGATGCCAGCACCAACAATGTGATTTTCCATTAACTTTGAAATCTCTCTATTCAGTGTGTGCCTGTGAGAGTTTGCACAAGCAGACAATGAGAGCTAATTGTGGGGACACCCTCTTTGTGGAACTGCAAAGAGCCTGGACAGTGCCTCTGATGTCATTGGAACAACTTGTTTTCACTTTCTGTATGAAGGCCTGGTGCCAACATCTTAAAACATTTGTGTCATAGCTCAAATTGCCTGACTGAACTGCAGTAGTAGGAAAACCAAGTCTGGGGAAAAAACCAGCTTGCCACTGCCAGGATTTGTAGTTTATCTGCTCTAAAATTCCTATTTTATTAAAAATGTTCTTTATGAGAGAGCATGCACAAGCCACTTTCAATTCCTTGCCCTTTCTGAACTCCATGGGGTTCATCTAATTGACCTCCTTCTCTCCATCTTTGGGGTTGCATCCTTTCTGTAGTCAGCAGCAGCTGCTGCAACTTCTGTTCTTTATATCAGCCATCACATGCTGACAGGGCTTTTGCTATGGAATAAAGACATATTTCTCCCTCATCATATCAGCACGCAAATCATTGTCTTTCCCGTGACCTTGTCAGACCTCATTCAGCCTCTTTTCTTTTGACATATGTAAATAGTGATGACTCCAACTGACTCCAAAGACTTGACATTCCATGAAAATAAACAGTACCATATCTTTGTTTTAGTGGTGTGTGGGAAGGATGAGCTTTGATCTCAGTTACATCAGTGTAAATAGTGCTGATCCTTGTTTACAGTGGATGGTGTTTGTCCTAGTATGCTTACAAGCAAGACCTGTCAGTGGGGACAGAAATGTCAAGGAAGTGGCATTTGACAAGAATTGCTTCTGATGCATGCCGAGTGCATAGGTTGGCTTTGTCTAAGAGCTGAATTAGCTGAAAGATTGGTTCAATCTGTCTCCTAGTTAATGGCTACTTGTGACTGTGTGCTGTAGTCACAGTTATACTTTGTCTGATAGCAAAGATCCATAATTTGTTGCAGAAGGAGAGGGCAATGCCACACAGATCAGGGCATTGCTTCAGGGTCTGGAGGAGTGGACACCTCCAAGAAGGTTCTAGAAATAATAAAACCCTTGAGGTGAGATCCATGCTATGGATACTGTAGTGATTAAATAGGGACTGCATGCAAACAATATCACTTATCAATCTATCAGTGTCTGGTGTCCAGTAAAGGATTTCTTAGCTTTGAGGGGTGACCTTGAGAAGCATTCCTGCTGTGCAACCAAATCCTATGGAAGGAGAGTTCAAAAGGACTTGTAGGCTGCAGATAATCATAGCATGAAGTGGAAGATTTGTAGTTAGATCTTCTCTTGGTTTAATGCAATTTCCTCTGCTTAGAAGCCCAGTTACAGACAAACTGGTTTTAGGGATTTGGTATTAAGTTCTCTCAAACAACAGGATTGATTCACTTTGATTAGGTCTGCTTCTTGCCAAGCATCTACATGCACCAAAACTCAGTTAGTTCAAACAGAAGGACTGCATCTGCCACAGCTAATGAAGACAGTGGAATCAGTGAAGCCAGTTCATCATTTTCACACTACTCATTGCAACTTCTTGCTACTTCTTAAAGAGTAGTATGGTAGCAAGTTCAGAAAAAAGAAATGCAGTTTACTGCTCACAGAGAGTAAACCCATGAGAAGAACCTCACAATACAGAAGGCAGTGCAGGCAAAAAACTCAGGCTTTAAAAATGGTTAATCATATCAATGAAAATCTCCTCCCATGATGGCATAGATACATAATTTGCTTGGTCATAAATTTTTAGTTTGGAGGGTAGACATGGGAGAGGAGCGCTTGCTCTTCTCCTTTTTTCTTTAAGCACTTACTCCTAGCCTCCCTTGACAGATGAAATTAAACACTTCTGACTGCACAGTCTTCTAATGTGGAAGTTCCCCAAAGCTTTGTGCTCTAAACATGAGAAACTGATGATGAGCTGGCAAAGTGATATACACTGGAAAATTAAAAGACCCTGTACCCTTGAACTAAGGGAGTTTTGTCTTTTGTGCCATCTGCTGCCCAAAGCTTTTATCTCTAGGAGACTGTTAGGCAGTGCTCTTTGTGAGTTTGGCTTTCCTGAAGGAATTCCTAAGCTCTGCTATGAGAGATTAAATGAGCTGAGCCTTGTATCAGAAAAAGTTTCTAGAATGTTACCTCCTTTGACTCCTCATTTCCACAGGGATCTGTAAAGAATTAGGTTCCTACATACTTTTTCAGGAGCTGTACCAAACACAATAGTAGATGCTCTATTTTGTTCAGCTTTAGCAGTGCACCAAAGGCTATTCTAGTGCCTGAAAGAAACCATTTGCTAATCCCTGTGGGCTACAGATGAGGTTTTCCATATTTATAGAAATACTGGTATACAATAGCTATGAGGTAAGATTATTTGGTTTCTAATCTTGGAAGTTTAGTATATTTTGTGCCTTTAATTGCTTCACAGTCTTCACCTATAATGTACTCTTCAGTGATGTATCTAATTATTAACTAGATTAAGGATATTGGCTTTCTTTTATCTAGTTGTGATACTTTCATGTTTCTAGAGAGCTTTTAAAGGATAGGAGAAAATAAAGGTACAGTAAAAAGAGATATCTTGCTTTTAGCATCCTCCTATGTAGAAAGAGTAAATCAGCAAGTAAATAAATACCAAATTTAGAAGCAAGGCTTTTCAACATGTAGCTGCAGGGAATGATAAACGCTTGCTCTACTTTTCTAAAGGTAGAATCACCAAGGGTTCCTTTTATATGTCAGTTGTGAAGTTTTTTGCCACCCTTTAGACACTTGAATGTATTTTAGAGAATATCTGTATTTTTCCCTTTCTCTGTTGCATGAGTTTATCTATTATAGTGCATCCAATTGCTGGAAAAGTTATTTTTCCTCACAGTTGCGATTACTAACATAGGCTGAGAGATCAGAGAGGGATCAGATGAACTCATTAAATAAAAATCCTGTTCTCATCCCCACATCCTTCTAAGTACAAAATAGATGAGTGAAAGAGAGTATCAGGGAAATGAAAAATCATTTAAAAGCACATTTCTCTTAATAAGCAGAGTTTCCTCAGGCTCCTTGGAGATATTGGCTGCTCCTTCTGATTTTGGCTCAAGAACTAGTTCTTGTTCAGATGCTTAAGGACAAACTTATCTCCTCTTGAACCTAGCGATGCTGAAGTCTTGCAGTGAAGTGGCTTCAGGAGACCATGCTGCATGAAGAATCTCTGCACGTTTCATTGAATTTGGGAAAGAAGAGTCCAAGAAGACCCAGAGAAAGCTTATTGCCTCCATTGCTTATCTCTCACCGCAGAATGTCTGTATGTTACTAAATTGCATTCTCAAGTGAAGATGCAAAGCTGGAATGATCTGGCTTAAAGATTTATCTGAAGGATGATCTTTGTTAGCAACATTGTTTCCTTATTCAAGCAGCCTGTTGATTTTAGGTGCCAAATAAATGAATACCAGAAAGGAGGTGCTGTGACAGTGACTTCCCTTCCAATACATCTGTACTTTGCAAAGATCCTCAGCCACATTCAGGTTCACATGAGGTTCAAGTGTCATCAGTGCAGCTTGAATGTGGTCAGCTGCAGGACATCACTCATTATCTGTCCTTCTTTGTTTTGTATAACTGTTCTTCATTAAAAAACAAGGGCCAATTCACAGAACTATTTCAGGGTTTGTACTCTTTGATCAGCTTTCAGTAGGCTTTACTCTCTTTCTACAGATATCTAAGTATTCTATTTTAAATAAGACAGTTACAATACTTCAAGAAAAATATATAATTTTAAAACTAAAGTCCCTGATTATGCAGCAATAAGTCTTTAAATTTTTCTTCACTTGTATACTAAACCACTTTCTGAAAGCTCTTCCATATCATCTACCTGAAGTGAGTAAACAGGATGCCTATTTCATCTCCTCTGGAAGGTCAGTTTGGCATAATGGGGCATTTCACAGAGCAGGCCTCTCACATTTCTGCACTGGGCTGAACTGGCTAACTCTGTGTAAGTATCTGACAGGATCTCAGCAGGAAATCTCTGATTCTTCTCTCTCTTATTTTTAATTTGTATTTTTCACTTAATGCTAAATCCTTGTTGGCAGAGTTTTGCAGTGTCTGATGCAGCAATCCCATAGATTTTAGTGGGAGGTGTTCCTTCCCATTGCAGTGTGGTTGGAACTGTATGATCTTTAAGGTCCCTTCAAAATCAAACCATTCTATGATGCTATGATTGAAACTGGCAGCATATTGTTAAAATCCAACACAAGAGCAAAACTTTTAAAATCCTGTTAACTTTTAAAGTACTGTTAAGAACAGTAGCTTTCTGGATGCCTGTAGAGCATAGACTTTTTTTCACTAATCCTTCATTGGTCAGCAAGTCAGCAAGCTGAATGCCAAATTGTATTAATTATTGAATAACAATGTCCTTTACAAACCTCAGTTGATATTGCCATTTTCAAGGCAAACTGATACTACACTTGGGTAAATGAGGTTGCTTGAAAGTTCATGTATTGAAGTCGTTGTGAGCTAAAGCGGGTATCAGCTCCTCAGAAAAGAGCAGTAATAGCTTTTGCAAAAATAAAAGCTAAGGCAGTAAAAAGTAGCAAACATAATAAAAATAGGAAGGAATCTTGTTGAAGAAAGAAGTTGAAGGAAGACTGAGGATAAATACTGAATTTTTTTAGAAACTACTGGAGGCTGGAAAAAATTTAAAAAGGGAAGCTTGCATGAAGAATTGACTTTCTAAGGGTAATATTTTCAAGTGATTTATCACACCATTATGCAGTAGTTATTGCAGATTTCCATAAAAGATACCCCTGAGATAAATCAATACTGTATCATCTGTTAAAGGACTCGTACAGCACAGCTTCTTCATCCCTGATATGCACTATAGTGGGATGCAGCAATGAATTGCCCTCTAAAAACTGAATTTAAGAATCATGATGAATAACTTGAGAGCAAACAGTGGAGAGAATATAGGACTCTATGGTAGTGTGATGGGTTCAGAAATCAGAATTTTCACAAGCAAGATAGAGGACTATTCTGTGTTTACAGGAAGGGAAAGGAAAGAATATTAGTTTAAATCATGATTGAGGATATATTTTTAATCTAAAACAAGAATTTTATAGAATGTCATGCTGTACAGATCTCTCCTCACTTCAAAGTATCTGTGTTGGGAATCCTGTTGTACAGAAGGAATTTATAAATGCTATTCAACAAACTCTGGGATGTTACTGTTAATTTTTAGTAAATATTACTGCATTAATTTCTTGGAATAAATCAGTGAAGAAAAACAAGGAAATCAATGTTACAACAAACTCCAAGAGAGCTTAACAGGCTAGCTAAAATAACTTGAGCCTACACTATGCCAAATATATTAATGAAGCCTCAGCGAACCTAGGAGAATGATGTAATTCCATCAATCAGCATAGAGTAGATATTGCAAAG
Source organism: Turnix velox (assembly GCA_013400935.1). Lineage (NCBI taxonomy): Eukaryota > Metazoa > Chordata > Aves > Charadriiformes > Turnicidae > Turnix > Turnix velox. The sequence goes on from VZTY01001481.1 coordinate 34,770, forward strand.
AAAATGTAGTTCTTCTGCTTTAATGAAAACTTTGGTGAATAACAGACAGGTAACACAGCTTCTGAAAGTATGTGATGTACGAGCCTGGAAGATTTATTTATATTTGCAGTTTTCTAGTTTCTTAGTATAGGTAGATTAAAAAAATTAGATGATAATTGATCTTTACTCTTGGACATAACTCAGTGAGGAACAACAATTGCATTTGTATTTTATCTCTGAGGTATACTAATATCTTACCTGGAATTAAAAAGCAGCATTGTTACTGATAAAAGTAGATGATGAAGACTAAGGCATGGGTAAGAAGATGATGGATGATGGAAGATACTGATTTATAAATTATTGCAAAAAAAACCCTTGTATTTTAATATAACCAACTTTAAAATCCACTGAGAAAAAAAGAGTCATGTCTTTGAGGAGAGAACTCATATCTTCAGCTTAGGGATTCTCTCTTTAGGAAAGGCAGCATGAAAAAAATGGGGACCCTCCTAGACATGAGCTGCCAGCACAATTCTGCATCTTGAAAGATTCGTGTAACTTTGAGTGTGCCAGGATAATTGGGCAAATTCACATTGCCTCTGTCATTAAAACTTGGTGCATGATTGGAATGCTGTGACCGGTTCTGATGACAACAGCCTCTTAAATTTTGGGCAGCTTAGAGCCATTTCCTTGAAAATTTACTGAAGAAAATGTCTCTTTAGGAAGGAAGGATCAAAAACAAAAAAAGAAGGCAGGAAAAAGAGTGATCCAGGAGCTCAGTTCCTTCAGTTCAAAGAGAAGCTACTATCTAGCTTTTGAACCAAGCTTAAGAGACCACAAATCATTTTGCCTGTCTCTCACAAATATTTTCAGATTTAATATCTGCTTTAGGTTTTGAGGTTTTGGTGTTGCAGTATCCAAAAATAAGATCTCTCAAGTTGTAGATGTTTAGTATCAGTATGCCTTTCTCTCCTAGTCAAGAGAAGCATACAGATCACTTCTAGGGGAAGATCTGAGAAAATTTGCTTAACTTCTACAACACTCCTAAAACACTGATAATTATAGATCACATGATAGTGTAGTTGGATAACTTACATCAAACATTTTTTCTCTTAAAAATAATTCTTGCCTAATGAACAATTCTAGCTTGGTTTTACTTCGGCCAATGGATGTCACTGTTGTTCCACTGCATGCCAGATACAGTGCATTTCTGCTAGCACTGAAAAACAGATCTCTGGTGAAATAAAGCAAAGCTGAACAGAAGGACATGTACAACATTCTGCCCGTAGAGATAGTTTGAAATGTGGTGTAGAAGAGTTTGCCTCATCAGCCAGCAAATTTTTGCTGTTTCCTCAGGAAAGCTCCTTTACTGTTATCTAAGTGTTGACTGCATACAATTGTTGTGCTTGATGCAAACCTGAAAGACAACAGGATTGCCAGGAAAGGAAAGAGGGCCTTACAAAAAGTTTGTATTTGTTCTGATTCCCAGGAAAAACTGAGAAAATTTGAAAGGAATGAAAGATAATGAAGCTGTTCTTGAATTTATCCCTACCAAAGAGGGATATTAGGGCAGTGAGATTAATACTAGGGGATTTGACTAGATGATCTCTCAAGGTCCCTTCTAATCCCTGCCATTCTGTGATTCTGTAACAGTGCTAAGTAACAACCAGGAGAATAAAAAGGATCAGCTATAACTGGGTGACTGATTGGCTGCCTGGAAAGCATGCTAAGGACAGAACACAGAAGAAAATTCACTTTTTTTATTTGCTTTTAATAAATGAAATTTTTGGAGTAGATTATGTTTGATTTGATCCTACTAGAAAGTAGAATCTGAAAAGTAGAATCTGAAAATGTAAGAAAATTTTAGGGGTAGGAAAAGAAAGAGACAGAGATATAGGAGCTGAGGAAAAAGCAGCAAAGGTAAGTCATTCTGCTTCTTCCCATCAGTTATATCCTGACTAGTGTGTTAAAATGAGCTAGGACTCCATCCAGCATATAAGAGTGTGAGTACGTGCATACCCTATCCACCCAAGTTGCACCAGAAAGCATCAGTGGCCCTGTCTGTACTGCCTGTCAGCACAAGAGGAAGGCTGTGTGCATTGCCCCATTGCCTGAAGTGTTGGGGCAACACTGGTTGGCATAGGACAAAGCTATGATGAGAACTATGCTGACAGGTACACTGTTGTTACATGTCAGGACTTGAGCCTTCAATATTGGCCAAGTTTTATTTATTAAGATAAAGTTATATGTGAAGGCTAATGATGGTGAAGCTTGCTAGTCTCTGAGGTCAACAGCCCACTGAAAAGCCATGCTATTGGTGACTGAAAATACATTTTTGTTGAGTACAAAGCAAGTCTTGAACTTTTACTTTGGGAGCCCTGCTATGAAATTGTTACATTATTCTGCCCTTCAAATACAAAGGAAGACCTCAGATCCGGGACAGTTTCTGGTGGAAGGGTGTGGGATTGCTGGCAAACCTTAAAGGAGTGGCCTTAAAGTGGCCTTATACAAAAGTTTTCAAAGTAGTTGATGTTGGATGTTAGACTGGCACTGCCTGTCAAGGAGTGCCATCCCAGACAGAGATACTGGAGCAATTGCTGCACATCATCTCATACATGTGGAGGCCATCTCTCTCCTTTCCCTGATGGGTGACAAGCTCTCTACAAGACCTTGTAAGTTAGTTCTCCTAAAGCAGCATACCAGCCACATCCACAGGGAATTGCTAAATGGGAGAACAGAAAACATGTCTCCATGCTGTAGGGATGCACTGTCTGCCTGAAATGCTGAACAGGATGCCCTCTCCTGTTCTGTGAGCCCAGGAGCCATGGGCTGAGATATGACAATGTTCTCCTGTGTGCATCTGGCATAGAGAAAAATACAGAGGCTGTGACACAGTGCTGCAGAGTAGGAGTGATACGGGCTTGTCTTCAGCATGCCATGTGGAAGGCCTGCAGAAAGCTTATTCTGAATCTCATGTTTAGTAAAGGAAAAGTGATGATCCTGCTGAATCTGGGCCTTCCTTCCTGGGCTCTTGCTATCAGCTTCCTCCACTGGGCTGCATGAGCCAAGACGATAACATCATCCCTGTCTGTCTAATGTTGCAGAGCTGCATATCACAAAGTCAGTGGTGGTATTTCCTGTCTTCAGGTACCGGTCTCTCTGGTCTGGGTTTGACATTTAATGAATATTGGTGATTTGCCACTGTGCTTTGGGATATAGACTGCCCTGAATAAGAGATCTATACACTCCTGGAAAACAGAAATTTAGAAAGCAAATGCTGTTTGGTTTTTAGAAGCAGCCCTTTTCTGTACTAGGTGAAAGAGCAATACTGTGTCTGAAGATAGTGAGGATGAGAAAGAGTCACAGATTCTTTTCTTGGTCATCGATGAAGGTGGTGTGTTTTTTAATTCCTATCTGAGCACCTGAATTAACAGAGCACCCTTTTGTGCTGTCCTGTGGATATAAGCCAGCCCTGCCCTAACCCTGAGTGAGGAAGTCACCAAATTACCACTGTCTTACAGAGGCCCCATTTTCCCCAGACGCCCACTGCCAAGTGCTGTTCTGGGCAGACCTGCCGAGCTGAGGTAAAGTCTAATGGCCAAGATGTGGCTTGAAGTGGTTGTGTGCAATGCTGAGAAGTCATAAACAGCTCTTATGTAAATGGTTTATGAGGGTGTGAGGAACCTTTAGCCATGTTAGATTTCTGTAAAGCTGATCTGAGCTGATTACTTCATACCACACTGTTCTCACAGATTATTTTCTTTCATAGGACAACAACAACAAAACAAACCTTACCCTCCCTTTCCCAGCTGGGTGCAGAGGTGGTAGGTTCTGCTGGCCTCCAGATATGAGAGAGATATTCACACACAGCTGAAGGGTTGAAGTCAGCAGGCTGAACAGGGAGATCTGGACAAAGATCTGATGTTACAAATTAAATCACTGCAATCCCTAGCATAGATGCTGCATTTGATGTAGGTGTGCTGGTGGCTAAAATTACCTCATTGTATTTGAGATATTTAAATCAATTACTAGTGGAGTCTAATGCTTCTTACAAGTCTTCTCTAACTGATAGCAAAAGCACTAGGATGTCTTTTCTACTTTTTAATGTTATTTTTTATTTATTTTATGTTACAAGAGCAAGGTAGAATTGAAGGCTGGTATGGTGCACAGATACTCGAGAACATCAGCCTACCCTGGAATTATTTTAGAAGCCTTGTCTTATGCTCTTGCTTCGCAAACTTCATTTTTAACATGGCTTATTTGCATGACCTCCATTCCTTCAGTTATAATACAAGACTGCATTTTCATAGAGACATACCTGTGGGGACAAAAATAGCTTTTTAAAAGCTAATTTTGGAAAACTTGAATTGTTTGTGCGTGAAGTCTTTTGGCAAATTGTTCAGGGAGGTAGAAAATTCAACAACTTCCCATGCAGAAGCCACAACTTGGGAAGTCTTAACACTAACTATTTTCTTCTTAGAAGCCTGAAATTAACCTGTTGTATTATTCCTTGTATTTTATTATGAAAGTCAGAATGGTTCTAATTTGTTTCCAGAGATAGTGAGTCAAAACCCCCTCAAATACACCTAATTGCACCTTCTCCCCTCCCTTTTTGTGCTCGAAAGAAACACACATCTGGTAACTAGTCCAGGAAGAAGAATGCTATAGGACTTTGAATAGCAAAATGTTCCTGTACAAATTCAACACATTATCCCAACTGAAGAACTGCAGACATCTCTGCTGAACACTAGGACACAGATGAATGAAGAAAAGTAAAAATTGTAAAGCTAGAAATCCTGCTTGTGGGTAAAATTTAGCCTGAAGACTCAGATGAGTATTGCTAGCAATCTGAAAAGTGTACTCAACTAATTCAGTCACTGAGTTGTTTCACTTACCATTGTTCTTAATATCTACACAGCCTCCTTGCTTTGGAACTGCTAGTATTTTACTTTTTCTTCTGTATCCTCTCAGACTGTTTATTTTTCAGTTTGGACACCGTTTTCTTCGTTTTCTGATGGATTAGTCCTGTTGTCCTTTCTGTCTCCTCCCTTTCATTTCCTTCAGAATTGCAGATGACAACTAGTTCTGTTCCTTAAAGAGACAGATCAGGAGTCTGAACTGATAATTTATTATTACAAATGATCTCTGCAGACCAGCTCAGTTAGTTCATTAGTAAGTATTGGTAACTTGGCCTGTTGAAAGAGTACACACGATATCTACACAAGCAAACCCAAGAAAAAAAAAGTTCCTCCAAACTTCCCAAATCCATCAGGTGGGTTTGGCTGCAGCAGACAAATACTCCTGCAGGCTAGAAGTTATTTGCCTGAGATCAATTTAGTCAGTACCATCTGGCAGTACAGAAAATGTTGGTTGTCCATAGTAAAAGTAGAATTCTAGTAAATTTAAAAAATCCTGAACCTGGGAAAATTCCAAGACATGCTTTACTGATGTGACTGTCTGTTCCATTGTAAAAGCTACTGAGCTATTGAAGATTTGGGCAGAAAGGTCTTCTTCCAAATGTCCATAAAATTTTCTTCCTAAAAACACTAGTTCTAGTTTAACACATTCAGTATGTCAGACATAGTCCAGAAATGGAAATGCATCTGCCTTTAAGATGTATTGAGGCCTGGACCCAAGAGCCTACAAAATCAGCTTGCCAACTTTGTTTGAGTTTCCCAGATAGCTCATTATGTATTCAGTGCTTTAACTGCCTGCAGTTCCATAGCCATTGCAAGACACATTGGGATGCATCAGCTACAGCTACATGGCTGAAAAGTGGTATCCTTGCACATTTAGATCAGAGATATAACACCTTCCCCCTAACTGAAGGTTAGAATATCCAATATCGTTATGTTGTGCTGATTGCTGTAGAAACGGAGCAAATAATAAACTCATAAAGCAATTTTGTGTTTGTTTCTTGGTCCTTTGGAGTAAGTGACTTCTCATTTTTATATAATTCCCTTCCCCTTCCTCCTGTCTGTCACCATATTCTGTTAGAATAAATAGTTCTTTTTCCATGTCTTTCATCATGCCACAGTAGCTGCCAAGTTCATGGTTAATTGCATCTTAGTGGGACGTTTTCTGTTGGCTAGGACAACTGCAGAGATAATCCACTCTCATGAGATGGCTATTGTCCTTGACAGTTTTATTGTTCATCATGAGCACAGTTGCCATTGGCAGCTTCTTGTCCGGAGTAAGGAGCTGGGGAAAACAACATGAAGTGGACTTAGTTCAGCTCTCACATTTCCTGCTACCTAAGACCACATGGTGAACTTAATTCTGTTAATCTTCAGCATCTGGAAAAGGTTTAACTCTTTAGGGTCCAGTTGCTCATTAAGGATCTACTTAAATAGGTTAGGCTGTAGGCTCTTGGTTTGGAGAGGGCCTTTGCTCTGGTGTGCAAGAAGCATGTTGATCCCTTTGCAGGCAGTAGCTCCCTTCATAGTTATCTAAGGAGCTGGAATGTCTCCATAGAGGTGGCAGCTACCTTTTTTTTTCTCAGCTTCCTTCTGAAGAACTCTGAGCATTGACCTGTTGGATATTCTGGCATTTTCTTACATCTTCTTAGTGAAGCTCTCTCCTTCCTGAATACAATTGTCATTATACCTGAAGACTGAGGCTGTTGGGCTAAAGCCTAATATTTAGGATACTGTTCAGTATGTAGAAAGCCTAGTTTTTAAATAATCTCACCAGAATCATGGGACATTGCTATCAGCTGATAGCAATGATAGCTGATATAAACTTTCCCTCAGTAGGCTGAAAATCCCAGAATAAGATACAGGCAGTTCCAGAAATGCCTGGGAAATCTTACTGGTAGCTTCTGGAAGCTTTTCATACTTCATCAGTTAAGATTATCGCACAGAAATAATCTTTTTTTACATCAATTTCCTGGCTATTGTTAGTACTGGTATTAATAGTACTAGTTACAGAATCATAGAATGGTTTGGGTTGGAAAGGACCTTAAAAGATCATCTAGTTCCAACCCTTCTGCCATGGGGAGGGTCAGATGAAATGTGAGCAGTCAAATTTTGTAGGGAAATAAAACTTCCTTTATTTTTTGTTGATCCTTATGGCATTTGCTCACTTTCAAGGGGTAATGATTTTAAGAATAAATTTTTAGAATTATGAATTTCACAACAGAGGATGAGTTTGGCAGCGACAGGTATGCAGCATATATTGTAGAGAGTAACTTTATAGCTGCAAATTTGAGAAGCCCATACACTTGTATGCATTGCACATGGCTGAAAAGTGATATCCAAACATACGTGTTACCATTGTCTATCATGTGTTTTGCAGGCTAAGTAAAGATTGGAGTTGCAAAAGTTTGGAGGTAGTCCCATCCTCTGCCTACAGACAGCTGAGAGGAGTGGGTTAGATTAAGAACACCTCTGAAAGCATCTGCTGACTTCAGCTGATGTTGCAAGTGTTCAGCGAGTAGGGGAACCCTCCTCTGCAATTGTCAATTTCCACTGGATGTCAAAGGGCACATGCTGCCAAGATGAGTATCTGTTATCTTCATTAGTTTCGGTTAGATTCCATAGGAGGAACAAGTGGACAGCTGAGCTTTCAGGACATTTTCTGAGTAATCTACTCAACATTAAATGCTTGAGATAAAACCTTCCTTCTACTATTTTTTGCTGCCTTTCCCTTCCTCCATTTTAATCAATACTTTGGTATTTTCCCTTAGTTCCTCTTTGCTTGCACACTTTAAACTTTTCCTGATAGTCACTAGAATGTGGAGAGTGTTGTACAAGGAGAAGCCCAGGGAACAAGTTTTATTGAGCCTGGGAGACAGAGAACTTGGTCAGGGGAACTGGACCAAACAACTCCGTTCAGCTACCAGATGGAGTTTACAGAGAAGATGGAGCCAAAATATGTTTGGAAGACTACAGCTATAGGACAAGAAGTAATGAATTGAAACAAAGGCATCTTATGTAGGTATACAAAAATATCTGGCCTTGAAGATGGCTGACCCCATTACAGTCCTTCCCACAGAGTCTGTCAGATGTTCACATTCAGAGACTTTTAGCATACAGTAGGATTCATCCAACTTGAAAGCTAAGCCTAGTTTGAGAAGAGTGTTTCATGAGATGATGCCAAACCCCCTGTTTTACCTGAATTATTTAATGATTTTTATCAAATAAAATAGTTTCTATGGAGCTTGGTAGGTTTTATACATGTCAAGGAATCATGGAATCAGAGAATGTGCTGAATCGGAAGGGACCTTTAAAGTTCATCTGATTCAACCTCTCTGCAGTAAGCAGAGACATATTCAACTAGATCAGACTGCCCAGATCCTCATCAAACCTGGCCTTGAATGCCCCCAGGGATAGGGCCTTCACCTCTGGGCAACCTATTCCAGTGCCTCACCACCCTAATTGTAAAGAACTTTTCCTAATATCCAATCTAAACTTACCTTTCTATGTTTAAAACCGTCACCCCCGAGGCCTACTGCTACATGCCCTTGCAAACAGTTTCTCCTCAGCTTTCCTGGTGCTCGTAGGCTGCGATAAGGTCTTCTTTAGGCTAAGCAGTGCAAACTCTCTCAGCTTGTCTCTGTAGGAGAGGTGTTCCAGCCATCCATTCCTAAATAAATGCTGTTCATAGACTTCCAAAACATTTAGGCACAAAAACTGAGTCATATATCTAGATGGGTGTTGGGGTGTAGTTTTAGCATTTATAAATGAAGGCCAGTTGTGAACTATTTTTTATGCCTTCAAGAATCTTCACATCTACAATTGATTCAGAAGCTGGCAACAGTGCCCAGACAAGCACAAGTCAAGAAACTGAACTGCTTAAACATAGGAGAATTTGCACAGCATCAGCACTCTTACTGCAGGTATGATGCAGAATCCATCATGTCGCGCTTGGGTGATGAGTGCTACACCCAGTGTGAAATCATGTGAGATACTAAAGATGTGGCTGGCCACAAGCCACATCTTTATCAATTAAAATTCCTATAATTTCAATTAAAAATGACAAAAATGTGGAACTAATGATTAATTCTTTATTTGCAATATTACATTAGTTCTAATTAAGTTTATATTGTCTGTCTTATTCATCATGATTTTAGAATTTAGATGAAGTATGATTGCCTGAGAAGCCTATACCACAGTAACCCATAAAATTCTTTACTCCAGGTTTTTACAGTTTAGTATTCCCAAAAGACATTTAGTGGTTTTCCTTTTAAAATAAAACACATGTTTTTCTTCATTGCAATTTCACTCTTAACTATGCAAAGCTAATGACCTGATGCACTAAACTTTATACTTAGATGGTGCTTTCTTTGTTTATTAGTTCTTTTTCAAATAATTCACATAGTAAGTTAGACATTATTTGTTGGCCTAGTGCCGTATGACTTTGGGCAAAGTTTTTAATGTACTGATATTGAATATTCCTCTACAATTACAAATGCAAACACCAGCAACATGCTTGCTATTTTAATGCATGTATCATGATCTCTGAGTCTGTATTTTTTTCTCAGATGAGCTCATCAGCTTGTTGACAGGTGCATCATGACTGAAATACCTGCATCTGCTGGAAATAAATAGCAGCCAAGAACGTAATTTGGGTATCTATGCAGCAGTGCATAAAACACATTTTAAAGAACAGTGCAAAGACAGGAAAGGTATTTACAACTGACCAGTTCTCTGGCCTGTTTCACATTTAGGATTTTGTGTCTTTTCCCATTACTGCTCAATTTGATGTCTTGGCCTGAGTTACTCAGTGTTAATGGTGATCATTTGTTCCCTGGTCTTCATATAGGGCTGTGTTTTGCTAGTACTGGCAGCATCAACTGTTACTGAGATTTATCAAACCTCCTTGTTATAATATTTTCATATTAGCTTACTTTCAACTTGGCAAAACATTAACATTTTATGCTAAAATTTACCATTGAATGACATTGGTCTCACTTAGAGTTTTTTTCCAGAAAGTCTCAGCCAAAAGAGTTTTGCCATTTCCAAGAAAATGCTGGAGAAAATACATTATGTTGCAATGTTAAACAACACTGGCAACCTTTTCTTTGATGAACTATGTACTGTCCATGCTTTGGAGCAAGGAGTTGACATTTGGTGAGAGTATATGGCCTTTCTGTCAGGAAAGCAATCTTTCCTCTACCCATGAAAAATTCTGACATACTGCTTTGGAAACTTTGAATCTACATGTGCAGAAATTTGTCTTCTTGGACTGGGCAGCTAAAATGAAGTTAAGAGATAGTCTATTGTAGCTTTGAATGCATATGTTCTCCAGGCATGCAGTATGTTCACAAAAGTACTCTGTATATCTAGAATATGTATGCCTACACAGCAAAATTTCACCTCCATTGTTACTCACATGTGACAGCTGGTGCAATACGAGCAAAAGGGAAGATAACTGTTTCAGAGTGGAGGGGGACACAAGGACTGCAAGGAGATTGTTGAAACAATATGGACAAAACCAAAATGGAAGCAGGCTGAATACATTTAGGAGTACTTTGTAGGAGAAACAAGTCACAAAAATAAAAATTGTGTGCTGAAGCCTAGCAGAGAAGGCAAAGGAAGAAATGTTTTCCTAATGAACTGCAAGGCTCAGTACATAAAAGATTAATCTGAACCTTCTTGCACTTATGCTTTTGACACCTTGAAGGCATATTTTCATCTTAACGTTTCTGAATCTTTGTGCCCTTATTGAGAGGATTGGGATTAATTTAATTTAAGACCAAGATTAATTTAAGACCACCTATTGTCCACCTAATGTTCTTTTTTATTTACTGCCCACTAGTCAGAGTGAGCTCAGTATATGATGTAATCACAGAATGGTTGAGTTTGTAAAAGAACCCGGGAGGTCACCTCAGCCAAGAGCACTTGCTCAAGCAGGCCACCTACAGCAGATTGCCCAGGACAAATGGAGAGTCATTCTACCATGTCTGCATTAGCACAAATACCACCAGTTCCCTGTGCTCATTCTCCAGGCAGCATGCATTAGTGTACAAGAGCTTAAGAGACACCTCAGCATCTTAATTTCCTAAAAAGGGTCTGGGGCTTTCTAAAAGTGTATGAGGTGACTTCACTTAAGTCCTGTCTCAATTACATTTTCCATTTAACTTATATTAACCTGGGCTATTTGCTTGTAAGTTCTCTCCTTCACCACCTCTTTGGTAATTCCCTCCATGTCATTTTTAATTTAAAGCACTTCTTACCAGGTTGGTTAAACAAACATTTTGATGATTTACAGGAGCATTTACTTACATCACTTTAAATTTTGAGTCTTTTTGCTCTCTCTATGCAGTTAATTTACAAAACAAAAAAAAAAAAAGGAATGTTCTGTACATAATTCAGTAAAAAGAAAGAATCATTAAAGTTTGTTTACATGGATGATCTGTCAACACAGAAGACAGGGTGTTAAGAAGGGACAAAAGACTTTACACTGCAATTCTGCTTGTGTAACTGACATGTTAATATGTTTTGGGGCCTGTAGCCTATAACTTGCTATTGCAGCTCACTCTGTTTTTGATGTTTGGCGGAATCTCTGGGAAGTGACTGTTTTGCTCATACATAGCAATGTCTTACCATGAAGCTGGTTCTGCAGTGTTTTTATAGGGAGCTCTACAGGCTTAGATTGACTTTTTCCAGTGCCATTGTGTATCCATCTAAACAATCCCTTGAGGTAAATACCACATGAATATTTACATGAAGCTCATACAAAAAATACCTGAAAATACAAATAAGAAATGGAATCCTGAAGTTCTTGGTTGCAGGAATGACTCTTTTCATACAGATACTAATTTGGATGAGAAACTTTGAAACCTTTTCTTGCGTGACCTAGGGAACATCACCCATGACAGTGTGAGGAAGCTGGGCTTGGTTTTAACCTGGCAAGTAGGAGGCTATGGGGCAATCTTATGGGAGCCAACGGTCACTTAAGGAAATGTTACATAGATCATGGAGCTGGACCTTTCTGAGAAGGGGTAGGCAGAATAACAAGGGACAGTGACCACAGGCAGCTGTCTAGGAGGTTGGCTTTTAAGAAAAGGGAGGTGGTGCACCTTTGGAACAAGTTTGCATGGGGCTGTAGTCATCCCATTCTTGGGTCTCTCATGGCTTTGTTTAGCCAGCTCTCAAAATCCTCCATTCTGGTGTTTTTCACCAACTTCAACCAACTTGTCCTGGATGGCTTTCAGGGGTTCCTCCCAGCCAACATTTATATGATTCTCTGTGTGTATCTCCAGGCTTCTGCTTTACATCTTCTAGACTTTTGACACGTGTAAGGCTAGGATGTCAAAGTTATTTAGATGCCTAATTTCTGTAAAACTCAATGGGTGCTATGGAGTATTTTACATGGAAGGGATGGTAGAGGAATAAATCTGCAAGATATTTTTTCTTCATCTTAATTCAGTTAAACAAAAAACTGTGTACTTGACTACTCAGGAACCAAAAAGTGAGGAAGGAGAGGATCTGGTGGTGTCCCTCAGCAGGAAATGCTCATAAAAAGGCACTGAGGAGTGGAATCAGTCATAGGAAGAAGGCCAGGAAATAAGGCAGAAAATGCATGATGGGGCTACATGTAGTTAGTCATGGCTAGTGCCCTTTACCTGATTAAATGAAGTAGAAGGTAATAAGTTTACTGCAGTGACAGCTCAGTTTGCAGCAGTTTCTCTTGAATGGGATCTGGAGATTAATTGCTCTTTCTTCTTCTTCTAACCATGGAGACATGTACCCTTCCCCTGTTTACCTTTGTCATTGTTTAGCCATAGATGGCAGCAAGGAACCACCACATGGTTGCTTTCTCAACATGCCCTATCCATGGGCATGAGAAGGAACTGTAAGAAGAGGACAGAACTTGTGGGCTGAGACAAAGGCAGTGTGGTAGAACAGCAGAGGTAATATGAGAACTGCAACAATAACATCAATTGAGGTATGCAGAGATACAATTAATGTACTGCAACTCAACTACTGATCCCAGTTTGCTTGCAAGTGACTTCCCACCCTTTCCCTCAGTAGCTCCTAGCTACACGGCTCATAGACATGGTTCATATGTGATGAAATATCTGTGTCCCTGCCAGAGTCTGAGGAGCATCAGCCCTATCCTCAATCTAACCTTCCTGGGAAAGAAGAGAATTATGAAATAAAAATAAAAGGAAGAGTAGAATGTAGAAACCTTATATATCTGTCTCAAAGCCCACATATTCCTACAGAATTTAAGTGTTCAGGTTTGAATATCTCTGAACAGGCTAATGCTGACAACTTTCAAAACCTTGAACATCCATGAGAGAGGACATACGTCACAGAAAACTTTTTGCAAATGAGTTATGGAGTGGAGAAAGAAGGATCCAAACCCAAAAAATTTAAGGACTTCTTACATCTGTTTCAACCTTTAAACAATTAAAAGTGTTGCCTTAATTGAGAATTCTGCTGTCCTTTACAGTTATGGTTCCTTAAAATGAAGAAAACGATGGGTCTCAAAGTTTATTTGAATTTTGATGTTTATACATATACATAGAATCATAGAATCATAGAATCGTTCGGGTTGGAAGGGACCTTAAAGATCATCGAGTTCCAACCCCCCCTGCCATAGGCAGGCACACCTCCCACTAGACCAGGCTGCCCAGTGCCCTGTCCAGCCTAGTCTTGAACACCTCCAGAGATGGGGCATCCACAACCTCCCTGGGCAAC
>VZTY01001481.1:48868-64514 GCA_013400935.1 Turnix velox
AGCCTGTCAAGGTCCCTCTGGATGGCATCCCTTCCTTCAGGTGTATCAACTGCAACACACAGCTTGGTGTCATCTGCAAATCTGCTGAGGGTGCGCTCGATCCCACTGTCCATATCTCCTACGAAGATGTTAAATAGCATTGGTCCCAGTACTGATCCTTGGGGAACACCACTCGTCACTGGTTTCCACTTGGACAATGAGCCATTGACTGCAACTCTTTGAGTTTGACCATTCAACCAGCTCCTTATCCAGCAAGGGTTCCATCCATCAAACCCATTTTTTCCAGTTTGGTGACCAGGATGTCATGTGGGACAGTGTCAAATGCCTTGCACAAGACCAGGTAGATGATGTCAGTTGCCCTTCCTTTGTCCACTGATGATGTTACTCCATCATAGAAGGCCACCAAATTGGTCAGGCATGATTTGTTTATGAAACATCTATGTTTCATAAACACATTCTTTAAACACCTAATTTGAGAAGACTCATCTTTTCAGTTTTAAATGTCATGTGCCTATTTTAGCATAAAATGGCATGTTGGGTCTTTAAATTTCATTGAGATCCTCAGTGATGGCCAAATAGCATCTGCACAGCAAGTTGCTTACAATAAGTACTAAGTTTGTGTAATTTTATTTTATTGAAGTTTATTCTTAGTCAAGCTGCAGTGATATTCTAGGCCAGGGCAGCGCAGCTGGAAGTGAAATCAAGTATTTATAAAATATTTTCATTTGCTAAGCTCTAATTCTTTTTTACAGGCAATGAGTCCTATTTTTAATACTGAGCAAATGGACTGCATTTAAGCAATAGTAATAGTCTTGCAACTTAAATGTGGATGGGAAATGCACACAATTTTAAGTGTATCCCAAGGTCAGGCGTAATCATTTGGAGGAAAAATACAAGTTGAGATGACATAAAGAACCTTCAATAAATGCATGGCTATTTTTCATTTCTTGGCGGATAATACAACTGCTAGTTGCTCAAATACTGGGGTCAAACCAAGAACCTCTATCCCTAGAGAACAGATTTCTTGCAGTTGGTTCCCAGGAAAATTTTGCCATGTTTCCCACTCTGAAATTGGCACAGAACTTTACAACATCATAAAAATTACTAAATTAAAATTACTTTCATATAGAATTCAAAGTAACTGTACATGACAGCTCGTCTGCGTACTCGCTTGAGAAAAAAGATAATAACAGTTCATATAATATAATTTTCCTCTTCTTTTTTTTTCCTAATGGTTATCAGTTTTTAGAAATTTCTTCTGATCAACTTCAGAAAACTGTTTGTTTATTTGTTTAAAGTGAAACCAAGCAGCATCTTCTCTGGTGTTTGATAAATTTCCATTGTTTCTTAACCTGCCATCTGGGAGAAATCAGGAATCACCTAGAGAGTGATTCTGATGGCTATTGGTCTCATTCCACTTGAATTACGAAATTACTATCTTGATATTAAAATCAACTGTCTTTGTGGTTTAATGCTCTGAAGGAACCAAGGAAAGATTATGGTCAAAGAGGAAAAGAGGAGACGTGATTTGCTATATGTCATCAGAAACAACAAATATTCATCAAAACTGGTGGTTAGTAAGACTACAGGTCTTATAAATAAGAGACTAGATTGTGATACCTAAAGAAAAAGAATCTTTTCATATCTCCTCAGGGATACTCTTTGGGTTTGCAATTCAAACCCAAAGTATTATGAGCACCATCTTATGGAATTACATATAGGTATATTGGAGAGTTCAGAGCATATTATGTCAAAAAAAACTTTTATCAGTACTTTGCTTAGGGTATTCAGAATTCTTACATTTCCCTGTAAGAAAGAAAAAATTACACATGCAAGAGTGGACTTAGTTCCTGTTGGCTAGGTATTATAAATATGCATTATTTACAAAGGCCCTTTTGCAAAATCTGTATGAAAGGGATGTTCCCTCAGCACAAGAATGTCATGGACCTGTTGGAGATTGCTCAGAGGAGGGTCCTAAGGGCTGGAGCATCTCTCCTATGAGGACAGGCTGAGCGCCATGGCTGTCCAGCCTGGAGAAGAGAAGGCTCCAGGGAGACCTCATAGTGGCCTAGTAGTACTTGATGAGGGCCTACAAGAAAGCTGGGGAAGGACTGTGTATGAGAGCAGGTAGCAACAGGACAAGGGACAATGGCTTTGAACTACAGCAGGGAAGGCTTAGATTAGATTAGACATTAGAAGTTTTTCACCATAAGGATCAATCACACTCAGCTTAGTGTCATCTGGAAACCTGCTGCAGGTGCACATAACTCTACTGTCTGTATCAGTAACAGCCACTCTGGCATCACTTCTCAGCATCTTCCTGTTTCTTGGCCATGCTTTGTGCATTCATGTAGAGGCACTTCACCTGGGCTGGTGGCTGCGTTACCTTCTTAGAGGAGTGAGTGCTACTTGAAATATTTCTTGTGTGTTTCCCTGTCGACTCTGAGTAGTTCAGGAGCCCCTGGCTCTCATCTTCATTAGATCCTGATGACAATGCTGTGGCTTCAGCATGCCTTGGGGCAAACAGTCGAGGGCCCTGGCTAGAGTCCTGTCCTCCTAACCCTGTGGTGATGTCCCACACCTTGCCACAGACAAGCAAACCACATTAATCCCCCTTCTCCTTCTCATCCACTTTAAAGCCCTCTCAATCAGCCCCACAATCCCTTGGGCAAAGACCCTCTTTACCCTTGAGACAGGCATCTCCACCTTGATGTCAGCATTCCTGGTGCCGTCTATTCCATGCCATTGTCAAAAACCTCAAAACTGGGATGGCAACACCAGCCACAGAGCCATTTATTGATAGACTCAATATGTTTGTTCCTTCCAAGGTCACTTCCTCCTTTTGGAAGGAGCAAGGAAAAAATAACCTGTGTTCCAGATCTCCTAAGCAGCTTTCCCAAGGCTCTGAAGTTCATTTTGATTGACATGACTTTATGAGTTGTGGTCTCTACTGCACCTGCTTGGGGGATAAGTAACTGATAGTAGTCTGTTGACAGTATCAAGTTTGGAAGGTCCTTGCACTGTCCAAAGTGCAAGCTCCAGGAAGACTTCTCCAATAGGGAGGGGACTAGGTGGCGTATTGGGCCCTCTATTTTCCTCAGAAGAGCATTTCCAATGACTGTAGACGATCTGCTCTCCCATTTGGCTGAGTTTGTTATGCGTGCAATGAGTCTTCCCAACTGCAAAGATATTTGCATTGTAGATAACCCATCACTCACATCTTCATATGCCTGGCCTTTGTCACCCAGTACCTCTTATCTGAGAAACAAGGGACAGTAAGGTTGGCAGGGCAGCAGATCACCCACCCCTACTTCTTGACGCCAGTCCCAACCCCTTAGACCTTTCATTCAGTTTTCTCCCTTCTTTCTGGCAAGAGGAAGGATACAGGGGCACCATAAGCCTGGTTCCTCTCTGCCAAGTGCTCCTATCTTTGTCTTGAGGAGGGCAGAGCCTTGCTTCACCAGTCTATTTCTGCCTCAGTTTCCCTAATACTCCTCAGCCTTTCCACTCCTTCATACAACTCTGCCACCATGCTGAGACATTAGAAATAAGTTTCACCATGAAGGTGGTGAGGCAATGGAACAGGTTGCCCAGAGAGCTGGTGGAGGACTCATCCCTGGGGACATTCAAGACTCGAGGCTTTGACCAACCTGATCTAGTGCAAGATGTTCCTGCCTAGTACAGGCGGGTTGGACTAGATGGTCTTTGAAGGTCCCTTTCAACCCTACAATTCTATAATATATGGATTTAGAAAGCTCTGAGTATGTCCTTCCAGGTCAACTAAAGTTTAATTGAAGGATGTGAAAATATTTTGTATGTCTAATTTAACTTAAATGTTTGCATAATTTTAAAATATTCTTAACTTTGTCCTTTGCTTTGTTAATGGAATAAAAGGGTTTTTGTGTACTGTTTAATGTAATTTTTACAGCTTTATTATTAATATATACAGGCATAATATTAATTATTATACAATTATTGCTATAATAGTCACCTAATAATATATACTATTAGCTATATAATAGCTAATGGTCATAAACTACTTCACAGAGGAGGAAGAAAATGGCTTTCTTAGTGTTCCTTAGTGGAATAATTGCTGAGAGGACAAAAAAAAAAAGATATCACATGGTACCTAATATAAGCCCAGACCAAGACTTCTCAACTAAATGTAAATAGACAGCAGTTTGACTTTCGCAACAAACAGTTTTGTAAAAATAAGGCTAGTATCTTCCCTAATGTTGTTCTTCCTCTTTTTGTTGTTTTTGGGAAATCAGGAGTACAGCTGCATGAGTTTTAGACTGTCTAAACTTGCTGCAAGTGTATTGTACTGTAAAGAGCTGCATTCCAAGTCTTCAGTCACGCAAAACCAGAAAAATTTCCAGTGAGTATCTCTTTCAAGGTCAGCTTGTGTTCATCAGTGAGAATACACAGCCAGGCACACTTAATGCTATAACCATTTAGTATTTAGAAATCCTTGGACTCTTAATGCATGAGACCTGGGGGCACCAAATTCCATATCTTCCAAATTACTCACAACTTGAATCTAGCTTGTGAGGCATCTGGAGTTACGAAGTACTTCAAAGTTTTATTTTAATAGTTTTCTGGGGACTTGGTGGTCTGCTTTTAGGCAGGCCAGAATGTTTCACATTATGACAGTGCTATACAGTCAAGCACCTATCTCACTCCTAAGTCAGCCTGTATTTTATAATGGAAGTTTTCTGCCCCTTACCTCCTTGTTGGTTATAACACAACCGAATTGATGACCTTGATGTGTTAACTGGGTGGCACCTCCCGCAATCCTCCGCTCCCTCTTTTCACATACCTGTCTGTTGGTTGGAGCATTGACCCAAAGGTCCATGAAGGGGACATGACCCAGTTGCCCAGAGTAAAGAGTTAACAAGGAGGCCATGAAACTACAGACAAGATATGACTAGAAATCTCTGTCTTTTGTAGACTCCTTTTGATTTCAAAGCTTGATATGTGAATCTGCGAGAGCATCTTTAGCTGCTAGTATACGTATGCTGGCTGTTTTGGGAAACCTGCGGATCTCTGTAAACCTCTTTACCTGTCTAACCATCAAAAGTGCAGCTGCTATTGAAAGGAAATTATTGAATAGCCTCTGGTTTTCTTTGTGGAACTGACGGAATGCAAACATTGCAAATTCTTCTCTGGGGTGCAGTTATCCTGAACCAGGAAGTTACTTATTCTTAGAGCAGAAATTTTGAGAGATGGTCACACTGGGAAGAATATGATGCTTCTGAGACTTGTTTCTTTCTGTGCAGCACGGGCAGAACATGCAAGGGGAGGTGGAAGCAACCCAAGGAAATGATGTGGAAAACTCCTCCAGTTTGGATTATCAATGCAAACTACAGCTCTGATAAATTGCCCAAATTCTTACTTTATCTGCAACCAGAAAGATATTTGAAACCAAATGTCATTACCTCAGGTCATCTTTCAACTGATTGCTATTTTTTCTAAGTTCTCAAGTGAACAGTGAGGTTTCTAGTGTGTTCTTTTTTTTAATCTGTATCTTTTGTGTGAAGGTTAAAAAGCTGTGGGTAAATAAACATGCTGTTGCTATCAGGCAGAACAGCTAATCTAGAGTGAAGCTGATTTATATGTTCTAAGTTATAAAATGCCATAAATTCTCAAGCAGAGATTAAAGGCTGTGATAGCACCGTTGCTCATATATTGCATAAAAATAGAGATCTCCCAGCTGATGAAAAGAATAAGATTTTCCTTATTGGTTCATTAACAACTAGCTCTTCATCAAATATCCAAAAAGTCAAGTTCATTCTGAATGTAATGCAGTCATGAACTCTAGAACTGCAGGATGTATGAACCTGGCCCAATAACTTTGTCTCTGAGAGTTCAATATTCCACTTTGATTTCTCTCATGAAAGATAAGAAGGAAAGGAAGCCCTAAAGCATTTGCAGGGTATCATGTGAAAGCAGTCGTCAAGTTCACAGCTAGATTTATCCTATGCTGACATCAGTGGGAACTCCACTCTATTTGGAAATCGGATAAAGTTTTTTTACTTGCAAGTGAACAGTTCAGCAGAAACTTAATAACATCCTTTTGTAACAGAGAGAAAAAGCAGACTGGCACACTCCTAATCAATTGATTAGTCTCTCCAAAGCCAAGTCTCAAACCCAAGGCCATGATCCCACTCAAGCCTGGACCTGAATACTCTGTGTGTCTGCCTTCAGGAGCCCTGGGCAAAACGTGCAAGTAGAGTCTGCAGCTATGAAAGAACAGTGAGGTCAGGGCAGTCAGTCACAGCTCCTCTATGGTGACATCTCAAGAGCCTGTGGGACTTCCCCAAAACTGTCACCCAGTGAGGATGGCAAATAACTCCAAGCAAGAAGGCTACTGTATCACACAACGTTAGCTATTTTTGTGTGGCCTTGGGGGGGAGGAAAGGCCACTGGTTTGTGAGGTCCTGTGGTGAGAGGCTGGTCCCCCTAAATACAAGGGCGGGGAAATCCTGGTGACCTCTTTAATGCCAGCAGTGCACCTTGACCCTGTTCCTGCCTGTCAGAATAGAAAGATTTGTATCTTGTTGCCTGGCAACCAGAAAATGGCTGAGATTGGAAGGAGCCTGAGCAGATCACCTTGGTTATTTCCCTTGTTTAAGCAGGTCAACACAACACAGTTTCTCAAGGTCACATCCAGACAGCTTTTGAAAATCTCCAGGTATGAAGGTTCCACCTGAGCCAGGGCACCCGCACACTAAAAAAGTGTGTCCTCATGTTCGGGATGAACCTCTTTTTCTTCAAATCTACAGCTTCTCTTTCTTATGAGATAATACATTTTCAAATTACATAATAAAAGAAAAGTTGTGTAGAGTTGTATGAAAATCATAGATAATTATTTAGCCTTGTATTTATTGATCCATCTTGACAGACTTTAGTAAGGAATTTTGTGATATAAAGTTTTGGCATTTCTTGAAACATTTTCATGCTATATTCATAACATGTCTATTTGCCTTACCCAGCCCCAACCAAACAATCTGGTTTTTATGAGACTTATGTTCCATAATAAAGAGAAAGATGACATTGACTCTACAGACTGTGGTTTAGAAGCATCATTGCTGTCTATTCCCAACAAGTAAACAAAAAACCTGTTTTTATGGAACAGCTATACTTTATAAATGATATTTAAGTTGTATTTATTTTGCCTGTCACCAAAATATTGCAGAGAAAATTACATGTTTTTAATACAATTTGAGAATACTTAGTTCTAAAAGATTTATTTTTAGCATATTCCAGCATGTGAATTTCTAAGGTGCAGGGGAAGATGTTTCTCCTACAAATGGCCCTTTGGAGTTGAGCCTAAGGTTCATCCAAGGTTCATATGCTTCATTACCACCAGGCAGGAAATGAGCAAGTTAGACTTTAGACCAGTATTGCTCTGCAAATAGCAAGAAAAATTGCTGACTAACATCTGATCTCTGATTCATCACTTATAATTAACACTGTTGCTATTCCAGACAGCTAGAAGCATTTTAAGCATCAGCAGTAAACATTACAATATGACTTATTGAGGCATGGGTAGAATTGAGGTTAAGAGAAGAAACTGAGCAGATAAGAGAAAAGATGGGAGAGTGAGCTAGAAAGATGATTGTAGGGACCGCATAATAGCTATGTTCTTACAATGCGACTGATTTTTTAATTAACATATATCAGGTTTTTGATATAGTACTGAGACACCACTGTATTCCCATAATTTCTGCTTTACAGGTAAGACTTGGGTACTGAATTGGCATCATTACTATTTCACCATGTTCTAGCAAAGATACCTTCAAAGACTTTGATTATAAAACAGTTAAATGGGAAACTAAAGCACAAATCCTAAGGAACATGTAACAAGCATGATATGGATGGCAGAAAGAAGTTATTTCATATGAGAAAAAACTAAGTTTGATTTAGTTGTTTACTATTGGAAATTATTTACACAGTTAAGCACAGTAGCTCTATCTAGTGAATCAGTTTTTCTGTAAAAATCTGAATGAGTTCACAAACATCACTTGCTTCTGACAGTTACACTGCTCAGGATGAAATCATTGTTCAGTACAAGTTTTTTAATGGTATTTGAGTGTCTGGAAATTAGTGGTTTGATGTATATCTGGAACCACCACAGGACAATTATTTGTGGAATAATTATTAGTATTTTTATGATCTGAAATACTAAAGAAGAATAGAACATGACATTAATATAAAGAAAGAATTATCTCTACAAGATAACTGAAATCTAGTTTGAATTGTGCTGGTTTTCTAGATCTGCTAGTCTTAAATTATGAAGTGTAGTATTCAATAGAAAGGATGTAGAAGTATGAAGAGTCTGGTTTTGGGAAACTGTAACACAAGAAAAAAGCTTAAGTGCTCTAGTGACTATTCAGCTGAATGTGACCTCTGAGTTCTAAACTCGGATTGAGTGGAAGAATATGATCCTCAAATGTGTGCAATTCCTGAATGGGAACAGCAATCTCAAGTGTCATGAATATTCCTTCTGAACTTGACTGTTGCAACACAAAATTTGTGAATGTTTTGTCCAGTTTTACTATGAGTCTAAAAAGCCTATCAATCATCAGAGAAATGCCCTCATAATGATGGAAATGGAAAAAGACATCTGCTGAAACAGTAAGGTCTGGCCTTTATATTTTAAAAAAGGTTGAATAATGAATAATTAATTGGTATATATTAAGTATCTGGTTCTGAAACATAAATTCAGTAATGGAGGGCTCTTCAATCTATTAAACCCAGTCCAACAGAAGTAAATTGTATCTTGACATTTGCAGAGGAAGGAAAATGACTGAAAAGTTAAGTGATCATTGGAAGAGCTTGCAAATGGTGTTGGTGGATGTCTGGCAATGAAGATTAGATATGCAAAAACAAAAAAATTATAAAAACTGGAGTATATTTAAGATGCATACATGCAAGAGAACAGATTTAGACAATGTTCTCTTCTGCTATTGTTTTTCTATGACCATTGTATATCATACAAGAATAAACCCTAAGATCACTTATATAGTGTACATTGCTATGTCAGGAGCTATTTACCTTCCTCTTGTATGTAACTATATGTTCCCGAAGACTTGGTTTCCCAAAAATTCATTCCACTCAAAACACCACTTCCTACATCTCTAGAACTACTGCTGCCTTAAACTCATTGGAAGCCATCCTGAAGTTAATGAGTGGGTTTATGTACATTGATCTTTATGATATAACCTAGGACAAGCAGAATCCAAAGGAAGAAATTAAAAAGCTCCTTTTCTCAATCTTTATAAATAGCACACTCTAAATCATAGTATCATAGAGTTTGAAGGGACTTTCAAAGGTCATTTAGACCAATCCCCTGTAGTAAGCAGGGATATCCTCTACTCAATGAGAATGCTCAGAGCTTCATCAAGCCTGAGATCTCTTTTGCAGGCTTAGCAACCCCAGCTCTCTCAGCCTGTCCTGTAGGAGAGATGCTCCAGTTTTCCTCTGGATCCTCTCCAACATGTCCGTGTCCTTCTGAGGGCACCAGAGCTGGACACAGTACTTCAGCTGGGGTCTCACAAGATCAGATTAAAGAAGCAGAATCACCTTTCCATCTGCTGGCCAAAGTTCTTCTTATGGCTGGCCTTCCAGACTGCAGGTGCAAACTTTTGACTCATGGCCAGCTTTTCATCCATCATAACCCCCAAATGAGAGGATGTTTTAGGCTTAAGAACATCTAACAAAGCTGCTTTTCTGTTGCAAACGGTTACCTAAAAATGTGTTTTCCCTCATCAGCTAACAAAGTTTGTATGTAAATATTTGAAAGAAAGGATATAGCAGGAAAATATTCTTTCCTATACAAACTGTAGGAAATATTTTATTTACTTGGTGATTTTTTTAGTGACTTAAAAATACATCAGAGCAATGAAAGAGAGCAAGATAAATTTTGTTATTTTGCTTCTATTCTACAAAGCACCAGATCTAAAATGTGTTTGGAACTGAGAAGGACCATCAAAAGGCTGACAAAATTCATTTTGCCCAAAATGTTATGTTTTAATCATCTAGGCACTTACTATGACTGGCAGTAACACTTAATCCCTTCTTTCACAAGTCTTTCAGCATTCCTAGAATCAATGGGCATTCTGGGAACAGGGTAACAAAACCAAATCAATACATCAGACTACTCAAAGCTGATATAAACCTAAGTGAGCTCTTGCCAATTGCAGAGAAGATAAAAAGCTGGTTTATTCCCCAGAAGGCAGAATTTACCAAAGTGATCATACTCAACACAATAACTTAGAAGAGGAGTGGAAGTGTTGCTACTGCATTCCAAGGCCTCTCACATTAAAATACACAACATCATCTTGTGTTGCCTTGGTTTTAGCAAATTCTTTCACCATCACCACTGATATTCAGACTTTGGTAAATTTTAGAAGAGTGAAAACAGGTCCTGGATATGTGATTCAGTTAGCTCAAGATAAAAAACATAAGATCTCTTATTTTTTGTAAAGATTAATCTCAAATTATTCTGCCTTCATAAGAATGCAAGTATCAGTCTCACTCAAAATCAAAACTGCTGTAGTGAGACACTTTCAAAGTTGTCTGTATTTGCACTCAAATATATGTGTCACATATGCAGTTCCCTCATCTTAAGTATTTTCTACCTAATAGATACTTCTTCTAAATGTCTGTGATCTGTGGCTATTTATATATATCTAAGTTTAGTTCTGGCAGAACTGCAGCTATGTAGATGGATGTCTCCAAAATTATGTCTTTGGCCCATAACTGTTCTCTGTTGCCATCGCAGTACATCAACCAATTTCTTGGCTACTCCAGGAATTTCTTGCTTGGTTTTTCTACTGCTGCTTGTTATTGAAGTTGAGAGTGGGAGTAATCCTTAAGGTCTTCTCTCTGGAAGAGAAGGTGAGTTTGGAGAAAAGAAACTGTTGAGTCATACCCCCTTGGCTGGACAGCCCCCTGTAACAACTGGGGACCATTGCTGTAGGCCAGAGGTGTTTAAGGTGTCAACTTAAGAAAAAATGTGAAGACATTTATGTTCTGTGCTTATTCCCTGCAAGATGGTGTCTTTCCCAGTTCTATTAATTGAATAAAGGAGGCCTAACTGAATGGTCTTAATAATAAGTTAGTTAAGGTAGTGGAAGGGTATGGGTCCTTTAGGTCAGCTATTCATAGAATGGAGGGGTCTTCAAAGGTCATCTAATCCGACTCTACTGCAGCAAACAGGGCATCCTGCACTAGATCAAGACTGACCTTAAATGTGCTCAGGGATGGGGCCTCCACCATCACTATGAGCAACCTCTTCCAGTGCCTCACCATCCTCATGGTGAAAAAACTTCTTCCTAATGTCTAATCTAAGCTGCCTGGCTGTAGTTTAAAACCATTGCCACTTGTCCTACAAGTGTTGCTACATGGTCTGACAAACAGTCTCTCCCCTGTTTTTAGCCTCCTGTCAAGTTAAAAGGAAAACTGCAGTTTTTAGATTTGTTTCTTAGAGTCCCAGGACTTTCACTGATCTACTATCAGAGTCCTAGCAAAGGACTTTCACTGAATCAGATGCATAAATAATTGAAATTAGTTATTGAGAGAGACAGATTTGAGATTGCTGTTGATAAATTCACTAACTACAAGAGTGCTACATCATTAAAGGTAGTATAGCTAGCAAAAATAATTATAGTACAACAACAACCAATGGGGTACCATTCATCAGAGGATGAAAGGCACAGCACTTGTCCAGAAAGGTGTCCGTGCCTGGGGTGAAGGAAGAGAAAGCAATCTGTCTACATGTTCATCAGGTGCCAGATTGCTTCTCTCCCAATTTAGCAGTCAATTTTCCAACACTTTATCCCCAAAATTATGAGGTTTCCCTTTCCTGGGTGATGTGCATTATGATTTGGGTGGAGAGAGTAGTGCTATAGCCATATACGTTTAGCATGGTCACTAAAATCTTCATTAACATATACCAGGGTGTCATCTTTAATATGCATTTCACAGGTAATGTGGCAAAGATCAATTACCAGGCCTGGTAGGCTCTAGAGGAAACAATGAACTATACAAAGTTAGTTATCTTAGTGTCATTGTCTTTTCCTTGATGGAAAACACGCCTGGCCTGGCTCCTCAAGGTTATCCTGTTGTTTATATATCTTGTGATAGACAGGCCAGTCTTTACTACCCTGGATTTCACAAGAGATAGCTATGCAGTTTTAATTGCCCCTTGAACAGAGACAGTTTGATTCATCTACCAAATTACAATACTGGTAGACTCCTCTTACCACCAATAACAGTAAAAATGTCACCAGTACAGCAGTAGTGAAACTTTTCATGGAAATCAATGCACTGTAACAGGATTCTAATCATATTCCTATGTAGTATTTGCATTACCAAGTCCATGCAAGACAAAATATAGCCCTTAGTCTTTGAGAGCTACTGGGGGCCTCTCGTGTCAGCTCATGGACATCTCTAAAGAGGTATATAACTCTCCACTGTCTCAAGACCCGAGAGACGTGTCAGTTCTGTCCGGCTGCATCATCATTTTCACAGGCTGCTATCTATACACTGCATTTTGGTCATTGTCCTTCTGGAAGTTAGCTTTATCTTTCCTCCTTACCATCACACTATCTGCACTGCATCCACTTGCCTGCAATTCATTCTCCTTAAATGCCACTCTTCCTTAATATTACCCATTTCTCCTGGCAATATTTTATTTATCTCCATGGAGGAGTAGGTTATACCTCTATGCTACTTAGAAGGCTTTGCTTCAAATATTTTAATTCCTACAATTCTGCTGATGTTATTGAAGTATTGCAGAGAAACTGCTTGTCTTTGACAGATCTGTGTTGGCCACAAGGGCTTTTTTCCAGCATCTGTTGGAATCCAAATGACTTTGGATTCAGGCTGACACTGAGCCAGATATGCAACAGAGTTCTGAATGAGTGCATGCAAGCACAAGTCTTTTGTTTTGTAAATAATGCTTAAACAACTCAGGAGAGAATGGGACAGTATGGGACATATTCAAAGCATAAGAGGTCAAGATACCTCTTTGTAATTTTACAGCTATGTCATTAGTGGTTTAATAGTCACAGCAGAAAGCCATATCCAGACTAATAGGGAAGGAGCTAGAAGTAGTAGAAAAGGTTTTACAGTACCCAGTAGAGAAGAAAAGACCAGTAAGCCAAAGGCAGAACTCATGTACATACTGAAGAACAGAGATTAGTTTTCAACATCCCTAAAACAGGGAAGTTTAATTCCAGTGCAAATCTGTTAACCAAATTACTTGAGTGGAAAACATTAAGCAATGCAGAGCCCAAGAGACAGTGAAATAATTGATACAAGAGTTCAAAGAATTGATGAAAAGATTTAGAGTGATTGAATGAACCTCTTCAAAGGCTGAAGAGATTTTTTTCTCTGAGGTCACCTGATAATTTTTTTTAATTCACTTTTCAGAGTTTTGGGATGATATTCTTGACGTAAAAGACCCCATTTTTTAAAAATATTGTTGCACTCCCGTCTCTGTTCAAGAGCTAACATTATGGCAAAAGTATTTTGATTATGAAAATAATGTTTTCTCTATTAGATCTGAAAAAAAGCCAAGGCCTACATCTGAGGGGAGAGATAAGGAAAAGTTGCTCCTTGCTGGAAGTTTGCTCTAAGGTAGCTGAAACTCTTGAAACTGGAGAAGATGTTATCAAAATAAGAACCAAGACAAAATTCCAGAAATAATTTTAGAGATAAATCAGTGCAACATATACCTGTGCGTTATGTAGAATGAAGGAGCATTCAACACTGCAGAGCTGCCATGTTAGAACTTCAAGTTAGAACTTCTGCTTCAAGTGCCAGAAAGCATGTATTTTTAAAGAGCATTTGGATAAATCATATTATTCAGAGAATTAGTCGCTAAATTATAGCATGTGCTTAAAGACAAAATCTAGAATCCATCTTTTTTTACCATCAACCACAGTAAGGTTCCTCATAAAATAACCTTTGCTTTGCAGCTTTGTTTGGATAATAGATGTCCTAGTTTTTACCATGAATGTTACCCTTCACATCTCCTCCCTGATATCATTAATGACTGGGTTCAGACTTGCCTTGCTTTTCCTGGAATAATTTCACTAAGTAATTTTTTTTTCTATTATTCCTTCCTAACCTCTTTCTTCTGCCTTGTAAACTCTTCCGTAACTTTAATTAAACTTGCTTGGGGCTAATGATTTTTGTTTTTACACTTGGGCATGATGAGTCTGTGGTTTTCCTAGGCTGTTGCTGGTTTTTTCAAAAAAACACAAAAGTGGGGTTTTCAGGGAGTTTCTGGGTTTTCCATAAGGTTACAAAAATGAGTCATTGTGGGCACCTGAAATCCAAATACTCATAACTGACTTTCAGAAAAGCATGTCTGAAAGTCCCTGCCCCAAATTATGTTCTAATGAACTAATTAAAATAAACAAAAACAAAAGAAAAAAAACCCATCATCTTAACCACTTTCCCCAAAGAAACAGGTATAAACACCACCAAAATACTTAGTTCATGCATTGGTGTTATGAGATTTATGGTTCTGAAAGGTGTCAGTGTCTGAAACATGCCAGTGCACTGCATGACAATAGCAACACATGTGTTGCCAGGCCACTGTAGGCAATTTTCTCAAGGGACAAACAGATTGGTTTTTTTCATAGTTTGGAAGTGGAAAACTTGTGATTAGAAATTAGATGTGGCTGGGAGAGGCAGCAGGGTAAAGAATCCAGTTGATCATTGTACTGTTTCTTTAGCAAAACATCAGCTTACATTCATACTATATCTGGGTTTCAGGAGGTGATGCTTCTCCCTGATGACTGGGCTGCTGTTGCTCACAGCCTTACCGTGTGGCAGTCAGAAGCCACACAGTATGATAAGTAGTAGTATTTTCCCTCTCATTGCCTGTGCTTGGAGTGACTAAACTTACATGTGTTGTGTCCTTGGATATTCTTCTCACTTCCAGGTAGACAATAGAGGATTAAGGCAGGAGCAGCTTACTATAGAAGTGTCACCTAAACAAAGTTTATGCAGCTACTGCCAGCTGTAAATGTAATTTCAGAAAAATATGTAAATTTCTAAGATTTAAAATGCATAGCAGTTATAAAACTCAAACTATCTCAGCAAAGAGGACTGTTTTCGGAGAAGAGTATTTCACCAGTGTTAGCAGATGGCAGAAGTCATGCACTAATTGCCATATTCAGCTGCTTTTTTCCTTTAGGCTAACCTCCAAACTCTTCAAAGCGGGAATCCTGAATGACAGTGCTATCCAACAACTGGTATGAAGCAGCATGTCCAGACAGCTCCTCTGCTGGCTGTTGCTTTATCACTGGAGGATGTTTCCTCAGCATTGTCACTGCTTCTCTGGGTGCTTCTGAGATCTCTGCATTGCAGAAGCATTTCTATAATGTGAGAAGAATTATTAAGATGAAGCTAGCAGGTAGCTGGTGTGACCCACGGTTAGGTAATAATTTTTGCAAACTGCTAGTTACGTTTTCCCATGAATGGCTTAATGAACTACTTAATGTGGACTTGAGTTCTACTAAAATGCCATATGGGGGGGTAATTCTAAAGTACAACCCAAGTAGGAAAATCATAGAATCATAGAATAGTTTGGGTTGGAAGGGACCTTAAAGATCATCGAGTT
>VZTY01001481.1:65294-91747 GCA_013400935.1 Turnix velox
TTGCTGAGGGTGCGCTTGATCCCACTGTCCATATCTCCTACAAAGATGTTAAATAGCACTGGTCCCAGTACTGATCCTTGAAGAACACCACTCGTCACTGGTTTCCACTTGGACAATGAGCCATTGACTGTGAGCCATTGAATGTGACCATTCAACCAGCTCCTTATCCAGCAAGTGGTCCATCCGTCAAACCCATTCTTTTCCAGTTTGGTGACAATATGACATGTCAATAATTTTCCTTCAAACCTGAAAAAAAAAAACAAACCGTATGAGTAATTTTTCTAAAAGTCATACAGCTCAGTCCCTTGTGCATTGGCAATAAGACCACTAAGCAAGTTTATATGTGTGAAGTATGTGTCAATATATTTTGTGGGGAAACTTTGTTAAGGTAGCTTCTGAATCTGCATATCTGATCCAACATTTCTGGTGTGTCATAGCACAACTCTTAAAGTAGCCTTGGACTGATGTAATAAACAGGTAGTTCAGTGTAGGACAGGCAATGTTACTGGAGTGCTGTGGAGATCCAAGGCAGATAGATGTATGTATTCATATGAAGTTTTTGCTCTGTAGTTCTTGGATTTGTAGGTCTAACTGCATTTTTTATTGCTTCCTGAGCATTGTTTGTATATTCATGGAAAATCATACAACCATAAAATAGTTTAGATTTGAAGTGATCTTGCACCCCCTGCCGTAGGCCGGGACACCTCCCACTATACTAGGTTGCTCAAAGCCTTGAGCAGTAAAAGTAACACAGACTGATACAAATACCAAAGTCTTTCTGACATCAAGAAGATAAAAAACAACTCTGACAGAAAGAAGAAATGGAAAGATAAGACACTGTCTAATTTTCTGTTACTCACTGAAGGTCATATACACTCTGCCGGTCACTGTTTGAAATTAATGGAAAAGATTATTTATATTTCAGTCTCCATACCTCCTTTTGTTTAAAGAAACTTTAAGAAAGCACTTTTTCAGCATATTCCCCTCTTTGAATCAAGTGCACTGTACACAGCACTTTATTATTATTAATGCTGTACATTAACAATAACTTACGTGATAACTTACACTTCGTTTACATAGACATAACTTAAACTAAACTTAACTTAACCTGAGGCTTTTTATCAATTCAGACTAATCACACTCATTGTCAAATAACAATTAAGAAAGGACCTATGGTTTCTTCTGCAGCAGTGGAATTTTACTTTACTTTCTGTCATGACAGAAATACTTCGATCTAATAGCAAAAACATGCCAAATGCAGGCATACTATCATTTCTCTCAAACTAGATGTTTAGCTGAGATTATGATTTTAAAAAGGTCAAAAGTATTTTGCAAAAAAGACATATTTGCTACTTTTAGTGATATTAAAATATTGCAATAGGGGTGAAATATAAGAACAAATCAGAGAAACAAATAGAATAATGCATTTCATTGGAGGAAGTTTGAGAGCCTTGGTAAAGCTGACAGTCTCTGCCATAGTCACTTTCATTAGTCTGAATTACTCATTTTGGTCTTTGTGTTATAGAGACTGATATTATTAAAACCTCATTAACACTAGGCAGAAGGAAGGTAAAATTATAGAACCTCCATATCACTATTCCTAGAAGTGAGACTGTGAAAAAAAAACCTTGAGGAAACACTTACTGTAGTTTCTGGCATTGACCAGACTGAGGTGACATAGCTAGCAAATATTTTATTTCCTTTTTTATAGAAATGTCATGGGCTGCTATGGGCTCTATTCAGTCCCTGCTTCATTTTGATTGCAGCTGATAGTCAATCCATCAATTCCCAGCCTGCACTAACTCACAGGGTAATTCTGCCCCAGTGGCAAAGCTGTGCATCTTTTAACTTCACAAGGATTTACTCTATTTAATTTTTTTAAATCTGCTGTCTGTATTTTTGCGCAGCTGTTTTAAGTCAATCAATTACAAGGGGGAAAGGACAAAGAGTTCAGTGCTATGTGTCTACTTGATTTAGGGTGACACATCAAAAGAAAGAAGAAGCAACACAGATTATGTGACTACATTTAATTTTATAGCTATAATATAATGACTGTTCCTTTACAAAAGAGGTCATAATGTCAACAATTTCAATTAAATTATACTTAAAAAAAGGGAAGATTTTTAATAATGGTCATAATAAAATTTCTCTCAGTATGTAAAATCATACCTATAAAAGTGAAAATTTTTCTTCTTTTCAAAGTGCTGGATACTTAATGTGAGACAAAAAAAAATGAAAAGTGAGAAAATAATATATTCAGTGTTCATTTTACATAGATCTGCTCTACAAATCATATCTTTCCAGTGATCCTGCTCATCCAAAGAGGTGTGCTCTTTGTGGCATGAACAAATTATGTATTGCTTAACTGTGATGTGTTTATCTTGGCAAAATTAAAAGTTGGAATGATCCTGAAATACCTAATTTCCTTTAAACTGCAAGGTAAATTTTGCTGTTTATGATCTAAGCCGAATATTCATTTTCTCTAGGTACAAGAATTAGATTGTGCTATATTGCAAATACTTAACAGACATGCTTTTGAAAGCCTGTTATATAACTATGAGGTTATATAGCTATGCTTTACCTAATCTGTATCTGTTACTCCTGGGGTGGGTAAGCATACCTTTGACAGATCTTTTTAACCTGTGATTTACAAAGACAGGCTGGGAATGGGTCCAGTTTCCTGTTCTAAACAGATTCATTCAGATATTACTCAGGCTTAGCCTCGGTGACAAAGCCCCGTGTGGTCGGAAAGGCTTGTCATTCTTCTAGCCACACTATGGTGAGACCCTATCTTCGCAGACCACGTTCCCAGCAGTGGCTCCCCTCTGCAATCACTCATGGGCAGTTCCCTTGCCACCAGCTCCTTTTGCACAAGAACCGGAGTGAGAACTGCCTGATCTCTGTACTCAGAGCACCAGAATACTTGTGCTCTGAGAAAAAAAAAGTGACAAACTGAATCACGATTGTACAGACAGAGGGTGATTTAGTTGTTCCACAGAGAGGGTCCATCCATTATGTGGAGTATTTTGCCTGGAATGCAGAATGTCTGAGAAATTAACTTCCATCTGTGTTGTGAGGATATATCCAGGGCATGAGCTAGACACTCAGCATATACTCCAATAAAATAGATAGTCTGGAAAGAAAAAGAAGAAATTTTTCCCACTGTACTTATGTCATGACACTGATGTTAAAGTCTAATCAGAGTTGTTGAAATGTAATTATTTTGTGTCTGAATCAAAGAAAGAGGAAGAGCAGCCACATTGTGTAGATTCATATTGTGTAGTATTGTGATGTCATCTCGGCAGAATCTTGATAGGTTGTGGACAAAAACTTTTCTCATATTCACCTATCACTGTAGGATTTCTTTTTTTTCTTGTGAAGTACAGATCAAGAATCTTTCTAGTTTTGTGGAAGGAAAAGGCATATAACAATCCATCAAATTATACATGTATCCTACAGAAATACTGGATCAAGATTCATACCTACTCTAAAACTGGGATATTTCATAATGTTTTAGTATTATTCCCTCTATGTAGTTTTTTAGTATTCAGTTCTGCTTCTCCACAGTTGTTTGATTCCAGTAAAATGGAATTCCTCCTATTGTTGGTCAAAACTCCTGGCATACAGTAAAGAACTGGGGAGTCAATTAAGAATACTGTTCAGAAACTGGTCACCTCAGACTGAGTCAGGAAAAGAAAAAGAGCAGTGAAAGAAATGGTAGAAGCGAGCAGATTCCTTCTATAAACTTCACCAATGTCAGTGCACAGTATAGGAAAGGAAGTAACAAGCATCACACATCTTGGAAATGGCAACAGTTAACAAAAATATGCATACCAATCTAAAACAGAATATTGGATGTAATCAGTGGAACCAAAATACCTACTACTAAAAGGGAATGCAAGGAAAACAAGGGAGTAATTTGAACTAACTGAAAAGTAGTACATTAACTCTGAAAAAGTGCCAAAGACATGATAGCCCGGTGGAACCTCTACTACAGCTAGAAAATTAGCTTTGAGTACTATTGACCAGGAAGGACAGAAAGACTGATGTGATGGAGTACCTCTGGAGACAAAAAGTGTGCCAATACAAGTTATGACATCTGTTCCCCAGAAAAGGTGTTTACAGACAAAGACCATCTTTTCATTCATAGCCTCATTGCCAAAGGAGTGAGCTTTAATTCAGGTGAATGATGACAGACTAGAATAGCAAGGTAGGGAGCAAAATCCTGTAGCACAAGTGGATTCACAGAAAGAAGGAAAAATAAATTGGCAACATGAGTTCTTGATTTTAGAAGGATCTGGTTAGCACTATGCTGAGGACTTCTAAGGTGTGAATGTAAAAGGTTATTATAATTTCCCTAAGTAAAATACACAAAAACTATACAGAGAACATATCCTAAGAAAGAGGAACACCTGGAAGAAAATGTTTTAAGTTCAAATGAGTGAAAACTTAACCTCAAAACATCAGGCATTTGGAGAAAGATTACTGTTAACTTGACTGTGCATTATTTGAATCAGACCTGGCTGGACAGACTCGACCTGGACCACAGGTATCAAATTTAGAACACAGGAAAATGAACTTGCATTTAACTGGTTACACATGCCCTGCAATTCAAACAACTAATATTAGCTCATCCTAATTGTTAACAGAACTTCATTTGACTGCTGTCCTAGTGTAACTCTTTAAAACAGAAGAGTGCTCTGGTGGGAACTGTTGTGACTACTCAGGCAACAGCCTCTGTCATGTGTGGAGTTTTGCTTGCTATTCCAGTGCTGGTCCTATTAATACCTTTTACTAACTAGAAGTACTTTTCTGTTTGTAGTATGTTTTGTCTTCTGTGGTAACTGCAGCCTATGCTTTGGGTAACTTGTGCATAAGGAGCTGCCAGCCTCACTGACTGACCATGCTTATTTTAAAATAAAAATTTTGTTTCTTTCTTTTGATTAGTCTTATGATGGTAACTCTGTAACCAAAAAGATAAAAACAACAAGGTTTGAAGTAATCTAAGCTATCTCAGCTTTTGAAAAAAAAACATTGCATGCTTCTTTAAAAATATACCTGTATATTTTTAATTTGCTCTTTAATTAAAAATATACCCTGTATTTTTTTAATTTGCTCTTTAATGATGAAAAGATTGACTATACACAGAACCACCAAGTGGTTTGGATTGGAAGGGACTTTAAAGACCATCTAGTTAGAACATTTCTGCCACAGATGGCCACAGCTCCCACTCGTCTAAGTTGCTCAAAACCTTATACAACCCGGGTTTTGAGCACAGGTGGAACAACCACAGCTTCTCTGGGCAACCTGTTCCAGTGTCTCACCAACCTCACAGGAAACAATTTCTTCCTAATATCTAATCTAAGACCCTCTCTCAGTTGAAAACTGTTCCTTCTTGTCCTATTGCTATATGACCTTTCTTCAAATCTCTCGAGGTACTTAAGAGTACCTTCAGGAACAGGTAGACCACTGTAAGGCCTTACTGGAGCCCTCTCTAGGCTGAAAAATCCACACTGTCTCAGCCTATCCTCATAGGAGACGCTCCCCAGCCCTCTGATTATACTTGCTTCTCTTCTCTGGACCCTCTCAAACATGTCCACATCTTTCCTACGGTGAGGGCTTCAAAACTGGACATAGCACTCCAGGTGAGGTGTCAAGACAGTAGAGGGGCAGAATGACCTCCCTCTGCCTTCTGGCCACACTTCTTCTATGCATTCCAGGATGTGGTTGACTTTCTGGGCTGTAAATGCACATTACCGGCTCATATTCAGCTCTTACCCAGTGAGGCTGTGGGTGGCCTCTCCCTGGAAGTATTTAAGGCCAAGCTGGATAAGGCAGCTGGTCTAATGGGAGGTGACCCTTCCCATGTCAGGGGAGTTGGACCAAGATGATGTTTAAGGTGTCTTCCAAAGCAAACCATTCTGTGATTCTATGATTCTATGATTTTGAATCACCTGTACCCTCAAGTTCTCCTTGGGGCTGCTCTCAATTCAGTCTCTACCTTCTTGTCATCTGATAGGCTCAGAGCATGCTCACAGTGTCATTAGGTGCTGTTAAATGGTTTGAACCTGCCTGATGCCCATCGGCAGTTCTCAGTGGCATAGTAATTAACCCTATGACTTTTCTTGGCAGCTTAGGACTTCACATTTTAAAGCAGCCTCTTGTGCCAGTGTTGTGCCAGATCATGGCTGTGCAGCAAAATACCTCCAGTACAAAGACAAAGGAAGGAGAAACCATTCTGCCTTTCTGTGGAGTGTTTCAAGGTGCTCTTGAATCTCCACACTATGCAGTTATCTGCTTTTGCTGTATCTAGTCACTAGTTATCCATCTTTCAATGACTTTGGATAGAGCAAAGCTAATCAGATTTAGGTTTTTGGAAGGGGGTCAGATAATTTCAATCTGAAGGTCATGGCTTAAACCATTTCAGGATTTTTCCTTTTTTTGTTGCTATTATTTGGGGCTTTTTATTTTTAAATTTGAAGGAAAAAATACTCCAAAAATCATAAGCAAGCCAAATTTATACATGGTTTGATCTCTATCAAGAAACATGAAATTGTTCTCACTGTATCTTCTAATAGTGATGATGCTTTGTTTTAGGCAGTGTCTTTTGAACTTTCCCCACTGCATTGCCTCTAAAAGTAAAAATAAGAAATCCACTAGTGGCAACACTAACACTTATTTATACTATAATTGATAACACAATAATTTATATAAGATGATGCAGCACATACACTTTGCAGGACAGAATAAAACCCTCCAAGCAAAGTAGGATCTTGCACAAGAGAAAAGAAAATGTATGTTTTCTAGAAGTAGTATCATTTAGTGCAAAATAGCTGACCACTTCCATAAAATGCTGACTTGCTGCATAGGCCTTTCTGCATTTATGGTACCTCTTTTTTTGACATTTGGTTAGACTTGGTTAATTAGTTATAAACCATTAAAAAAAGGTGAAGTAGCATAAATTTTGCGACTCTTGATTTCATCACATAATATTTGGCACATAATATCATAGGCTACAAACAAAAAATATTTTAACAATGAGAGTGCTTGTCAGGTTTTAGGTATAGAAATTCAATAATAAAGAGTAAAGATTTTAATATCTTTGTTCCTGAAAAAATATCCCCTGTACCAAAGGCACAGGAGCAACTAACGACTCCCCATAGGTGCTACATGAAACATCAAGCAATAAATACTTAGTATAAACAGTTAGAAGAAAGGGTCAGAGTGTGTTGAAGTAAGAAGACATCCAAGACATCTGATACAGAACATACAGTACTGCCAAAAGAGCACAAAAGGTTCAGAATAAGAGAAACTGCTTAAACCCAACTTTTTCTATGTGAGATGAATAATTGCATGATCTGTTTCATCACCTTGGTTGAGAGGCAATAGCTTTTCTCTTTCAGGGGAAATACTGTCATACTTATTTTTTAGTACAATGTTCATGAGGAATTCTCTTCTGATCAGTTTGTTCAGCCTCATAGTCTCAATTTTTTATGTGATCATGTGCTTTTGAGAGGACATAAAACTTCTGTGTTTTCTAATCCCTACTATTTTTAATTAAGCAGGTCTATGAGGCTGCAAGAAACATCTATGAAAGACGTGATTGTATTAACCACTTATGGTGTCCCACTTGCAGTAAATCTGGATAATTAAGATCTATACAAATTGTTCAGTAATATCTGTTGATGCAATTGCTAAGGGAAGGACAACCAGAAAATATGTAAAAAAATAAAAACAGCAATGGTATTCAGCTGGAGTCAACAGATCATCAACAGAGAATCAAACATAGATGATTAATGTTCCCATGCTAAATTCAATCAAGATGCAAACGGATTCAAATATCACAAAGGCTAGTAGAAATCATTGTTACAAAAAGGTGGATTCTTCCCATCAGTTTTTAAGAGAAGGAAAGCAAATAACCTAAACAATAGTTCAACTGGTCACACATGCTCTGTCCATTACCAGCGTCAAGCTCAGCTGATGAAAGATGTGGGGAGAAGTGGTGAAAAGGATGTAATGAAGCTTTTCCACTAACTGCATTTGGGATGACAAATGCACTGGAGAGAAAAATAAATCCCTATGAATGAGTTCACCTCTTGAAGTAGATTACTGTTAAAGGTTATCTACTGTTCAATTAAAAGTTTGTCTTAATCAGCACCAAAGGTGCCCAGACTGCTATGTGCCTTTACTGCAGTCCAGGGAAAGACAGATCAATGAGGAAATGTGCCACCTCTTGGTCCACTGTAAAATTCTATGAGGCTCAGATATAGTTGGGGCACTATTTTAGATTAAGAAAATTCTGTTTCATTCTTATCCATACTGTTTTTTGGAAATGCTCCCCTGCATTTCCAAAAGATGCTGTCCTTCAAATTTTTCCTGGGCATGTTCTTGGTAAGTACCAGTTGGCATGGGCCAAAATTCTGCAAGAAACTATGATAACAAGCAGGAGAAGATCATGAATACAGTACTCCAGCTTGTTCCTTGGTCCTCTCTTACTTAGTAATGTGTACCGAGCGTGGTGTCTGGGGCAACCCCCATGAACCTTTAACCATGCAAAAGGAAAGACCATAAAAATGCCTTACTATTGCAATTTTTTCTCATGTTTTCTCCTATATCCTGATACTTCAAGTGACAGGGAAGCCACTGGATTCTCCAAGAGTACGGATTCTTAAAAATTATCAAAAGTGTAGCAGAACTGTCCTCACTGGAGTGCTCTGGTGAGAGAGTGGTTTTTACTTTGCTCCCACTCTTGAACACAGACTAAATAGCAACATTCATTTAAGTAAGCTAGCAGTTGGGCCTGCCTGATCAATCACTTCTAAAATCTTGGACTGTAGGGCTTATAATATAGATGTATCTAAATGTCTATGAGAAAAAATATCACCAAGACTGGCTGCAGATATCATTAAGATGATGCTTTTTCCTCCTTCTTAGTGAGGGCCTATAGAAATGCAAGAAAACTATCTCTTTCCTTACATTTTGGTTTTAATCCTTCAAGAAAGGATCATGGAGTATGGAATTTCTGGGTAAGGACCATTACTTCCTGATTATTACTCAATGTAAGGCTTTTTTTTTTAAGAAGGTGGTTAGCTCTCAAGTAATTGTCAAGGAAGAAGTCAGCAGGAAGTGGCCTTTAAAGGTCAGATTAAGCTGGTGTATTTTAATTAAATGAACTCCTCAGAAACATGCTTCAAAACCTCATTAACCACATTTATTTCTGTCACAGGAAAGTTTGCCCAGATCCCAATAAGAAACACACTGAAGTAGAGTCTCAGACTACCTTCCCCATATTGCAGTCAGATAAACTGCGGCAGAGATGTGCATTAGAGCTTGCCAGGAGGAAACCAGGGTGAGAGACAAAATTAACCTCATCAGTATTACTTCTCTCATTCACTTTGTGTGCTGCAAACTCGGTATCTTACTGACCTCCACTGTGGATTTTCTAAAAGGTCTATAGCTTGCCATAGTTGTGGGACCTTTTTAAGTGAGGAACTCAGTATTTACTTTTAATAATGTAAGTTGTTAGCTTTCATGATTTTAAAATAAAACCAGAAATCACGTTTACATGTCCCAAACACATGGCAAATACAGCTTCCAAACTGTACTATATTTAATATATAGCAATGAATTTCTGATTCTTTTGGATATGAAATATGATTTTTTAAGTGTTTGGCAGAGACGTACTGGTACAGTGACAGCTATGTGAAAGTAATCCTCTAGTCTATTAGGTACATGGAATAAAATTATGAAGTGATCTAGTGACAGCTCGATCATGCATGTTACACTGACATGTAAAAGTGGTGGCTCCTGCTTAAGGGCCCTTCCTATTCTTCAAAGCATAAAAATTGTGCAAAATTGCCTGCCTTGAAGTTAGCAGTAGGACGACAACCACCAGTACATAAAAAGGTACTCTGTTTAATCCCTGATGTTGGGTAATGCTGGTTAAGTGCCTCCTTTTCCTTGTAATGCCCTAAGTAACACACTTCCCTGCTAAGCAGACCTATTGCTACATCATGTTTTTTCCCCATTAGAATTCTTACTGGTTTACAGGTTCTACAAAGTAGACATATCTCATCAGAAAAAGCACATATATTAATAACGTTACATGGTTTTGTTGTTTTTTTTTCTGGAAAAATTTCTCTGGAAGGTGGAGTTCCTTTGCCCAAACAACAGCTTCTATAGTCAACAGTCAATATTCTATAGTCTATAGTCAATATTCTATAGCAAATTTATAGTCTCAGAAAAGGGAAATTCCAACTCTACATCCTCTCCATTTCCTCAACACTACAAATAGTAAGGAACATAGCAGAGCTGGGCAAATGGAGTCAGTGCATAAGAAATGGAGAGAAATACCCCCAAAACTAAACTTAAATACCTCTCTAAATACTTTTTAATATTGTGGAGTTCTACTTGCTTTTTTCTTTTATGACATCATATTCTACATTCCCTCTTATCAGCTAGTCTTCTCTCAAAACCACACAAAGAACAGAACTAGCTGGGAACTAGTGTTTCTCCCAGTGTTGTACAAAGAAAGGAAAAATGAAGTGATGAAAGCTTTCCCAATCTGACCTTGAGCTCAGGCTGCTTAGGATGTCAGGAACTGTTGAAAGAGATTTTTTCTCCCCCAAGCCACTGGGCAGCAGAAGGAAGACAAGAAAAATTAAAAAGAAAAATGGAGAGATCAACAACTCAGTCCCTGGGGAAGAAGTTGAGATGACCCTGTTGTGCTTGCCTGTGCAATGCCCTGGGAGTGTGTGCCATGGGGCTGATGAGATCAGTTGTGCCTGTGTGTGCGTATGGCAAGGTCAGCAGAGCCCATAAATTGCTCCTGGAGTGATATACTGCTTCCAGTTCATTATGATAAACAAATCCTTAATCTTCTCTTTCCCAAACTGTTCTGAAAATGAAGATAACCAGGAGAAGCTTGGCCTTAGTCCCATTAATAAAAATGCCTTTTCAATAGGTTGGATAAAGCACCTTGCCTGCACTGCAAAAGGGATAAGATAAGCTGTGGGAGCTACTTGAGACAGAGGACACCTACTACCCAGATCCCCCACTGTCCCTCTCGACCCTTCAAAAGGGTTTAGGTGATATTACATATGATACACATATGTATCTACCAATCATATACATGAAGTATATTAGGAAGAGTTTTCAAAACTGTTATTTTCCCATAAGAAAGTTACTTCACTCACCTTTGTACCAATTCAAAGAGGTTCACCCTATCGCTTAGTTTCACTCAGCCTTACCTACAATTACTGTGAGTCGATGGAAGAAAAATGAAATTCATGGTTGAATTGCTTACTGTTTGCCTGGGTACTCTACAACTGCTGTGTGTATCGATTCTTTAAGTGCATCTTTTGTTCTTTGACGTCTATTCCTAGTTCTTTAAGCTTTAACCTCTAGTATAATTGATATTTGCTTTGTCTATGTGTTCATGCATTTTCTTAAGAAATGGAATAAGGAAACCAAATTAAACCCTAAATTATACAATTTAAAAATAGGCTGTGATTATATGTGGTGAAGAAATTGGAGTGATTTTGGATATCAAATCTAAAATAGCCTTTTACAAGAGAGAGGATAATTTATTTACAGATTTTGAAGTGCAGCCTCTACAGAAACAGACAGCATGGTATTACTGCCTGCAGCTACACAGATCCCTTCCTTTCTTGCATTCCTTAACCTGTTAAATCAACCTCAGATTTTGAGAACCAGAAGTGATCAAATCAATGCAAATACAGAAATTAAAATACGTGCATTTAAAAAAAAATTAAAGCTGGATTTCACATGCAAAAATGTATAAAAACACTATGAAGCTTCAGTTTTCCTGTCTGAGTGCCTACATGAAATTTAATCTGGAAATTCCAGGGTTATTAAGTTCTTGGCTTTTAAATATATTTTCTGTTTATAAATTACAGGGTAAAATGTGTTGTGTTGAGTGGTAAAGTTTCTTACCTGCTAATATGGAGGGTTCGCTTAGGGTAAAGTCACTGAAATGACAAATTTCAATTGTGCTTGAATCTCACTAATTAAGGAGGAAAGCGTGCTGTAAGAGACAACTACTGCTGCCTCTCAGACCATTTCTCTGCCACAGAGCTAATGGAGCAATTCTGTGTTTCAGTCCAGAAACAGATATTCTTGTAATTGTCTTTAGTCTCATACTAAATGCTTCATCCAATAAATATTTTTTAGCTTTAACTCATTTCCTCCACTTCAATACACTGTGACGACATAATTAAAAACTAGTGCTGTTGTCTAACATCAGTTTAGCCTGGCAAACAATCACTTGCCATCTGGAGTCTAGCTATAAAAAAATCTTTAAAATATAAAAATCTTTAGAGAAAAGCATAGTGGTATGATATTTGATTTCCTATGGAATATATAGCCTTAATTTTCATTTGTTTGCTATAAATCAAGGGCAATTCTTCTGTATATTCATCATAATTGTTAATATATGCCTGCATAACAATGTGACTTGCATGATGCTGGCTATACAGAGGAAAGGAAAAATGAAAAGCAGGAATGAGAGAAGAGCTGAAGCCCTTGTC
The DNA here is from genome assembly GCA_013400935.1 of Turnix velox. NCBI lineage: Eukaryota > Metazoa > Chordata > Aves > Charadriiformes > Turnicidae > Turnix > Turnix velox. The sequence continues at coordinate 77,843 of VZTY01001481.1, forward strand.
CCTGCTCTTTTGAAATGCTTTTTACAGAAACATCTCTTCTGTCCAAATGATAATAGAAGGTAAAACTTTCTTCAGACTAGTATAATTGGGAAAAGACAGCAACAGCTTGCTTCATATGATGGAAAACAGTGTTGAGCAGAAAGATCATTCTTGTAAATGATGTATTTTATCATAGGTCTCATGATATTTAGCTCAATCCTAAGAAAAAAAAAATTCTGACAAAATCTCTGGTTTCAATGCTTGTGAAAATCTTGCCTTTGTTTTGTTTTGTGTTTTTATTAACTAACTCCTGATGTTGGTAGAAAAAAACCCAAACTAGTAAAATGAAAAGCACATTCTCAGGAGACCAATAAAAGAATGCATGATTTTAAAATCTATTTTTTAGCCTAGATTGAGATTTTAGGCCATGGCAGAGGAAGTGATGTATGACTTTTACAGGCTTTGTTCTGGCCTTACTGAAATATGCAGCGCCAGAGTTAAAGCCCATAAGGAGACAATTAGGTGTCATCTGGGCCAATCTCACATCTCACTGCTGCCAAGAGGCAAAAACTCTTCCCTGTTTCTCATTCCCCGCTCTCATGCTGAGCAGTCTGACCCTGTCTTTGCACAGATGTTGGTATGTGGCTGGCCACAGTGTAAGCTGATTAGTTTGCTAAATCAGAAACGAGGACTTTGCTCTCTTTGCATTGGATAAATTTCTGACACATTAGCACCCAGCACAAGGGCTATCCAGTGCCAGGGGTAAAGTAGGCTTGAACATTTGTCTTGAACTAGATGCTTTCTGGATTCGGTAGCAAAAAGCTAGTTGCAATAACCAACTTAATCTTGAAGAGCACAATCCATCTGACCTGAACAAAGTAGTATGATTAATGAACCCTTCATACCTACTGCTGATAAAAACATTGGGAACTGATGCCCTTTCTACACACACCTTCCACTGTAGTTGTGTAATTAGTAAAATTACTGTAAGATAAAATTTCTGCAGGGTTATTAGTATTTGTTCCCACTGAAAAACAGTTCTACTTAAAAAAAAAAAAAAAAAAAAAAAGAAAGATTTGTAGGCACTAAATAGGGGAGTCCAGGGAAAAATCTTACAGTGCCAAGATGTGTTCTCATTTTGAAACAAGACTATTCATGCAAAGAAAAAGAAAACCAGTAATAGATTTGCATGCTTACAGGCAACAACTCTGTAAGATGCAGAATCTCTCTATCTCTCTTATTTCAACACTTTTCTTTCCCCTCTATAATTCTCATTAGAAAAAAGTCTTCTAAGTGTGGCATAAATCCTAGGTGATGGAATTTTCACTTTGAGAAACATGAAAAGCATTCTTCAAACATTTGAGTGACCGGCACAATACGCTGATAAACCATGAGCATCACTATTGAGGATTTATTTTCAGCTGCCTTGTCAAGTTGGGAGCTGCAACCATTAAAGCAAAAGTACAGTTTCAGATCTCATGTCAAAGACATTAAAATGAAGAAATGCCAGTTGTGACACATGCCCTTTTATTATCCTAAAATTGATGGATATCTTGCTGGAGGCAGTAGTACCTATGAAATGTTATGCACCTCTTAAAAAATGTCTACTGTAAATTACATGGAACTTACAATGGAAATGGGCCAAAGAACAGATGGATTGTTTTTCTATATGTATACATATAAATACATGCACATATACATAGGTATATAAGGTAGTGTAAAACAAGGTCTGTAATGTATATTATAGAGCCTAAATTAAAATAGTTTTTTTTTTTTTAAGCCTATGAAGAGGTAAGAGAAAATCCTGGACAGTATGGCTGAAAGATATTTTTCTTTTAACATCCCTAGTCATACTACCAGGGAAGCATGAGGGAATGGATTATTAGCAGCAATGAGGCTCTTAAGTTTTCTGTAATTAACATTTTCTATTGTCTCTGTCAGAATGAGAACATTGGATATAAATGTATCATTGACTGAAACAGTAAGATGTTTCATATGAAGGGAATTGAACCAAGACCGAAGTTAGCTGTATGGGATAGAAACTTAAAAATCAGAATCTGTCAGTTATTTTGTAGGAGAGTGCACATTTTTATTTGACATTTCAGTTTCCATGTCTTATTAAGAAACTTTTAAAAAGGCTATACTTCCTGAACGTACTTTAAAAAGAATATATTTCCTGAACTGAAAAAGATCACAAATCATTTGACTAATCAATGCTCATTAATTTGACACCATTTGACAAATTAATGCTCAACATGAGCCAGCAGTGTGCACTCGCAGCCAAGAAGGCCAACCAAATCCTGGGTTGCATCAAGAGGAGTGTGACCAGCAGGTCCAGAGAGGTGATTTTGCCCCTCTACTCAGCACTGGTGAGACCCCACCTGGAGTATTGTGTGCAGTTCTGGAGCCCTCAACACAAGAAGGACATCGAGCTATTGGAGTGGTTCCAGAAGAGGGCCATGAAGATGGTCAAAGGGATGGAGCAACTGCCCTATGAAGACAGGCTGAAGGAGTTGGGGTTGTTCAGCCTGGTGAAGAGAAGGCTCAGGGGGGACTTTATAGTAACTTTTCAGTACCTGAGGGGGTCCTACAGAAAGGCAGGGGAAGGACTTTTTAATATGATATCAGATGGAAGGACCAGAAGCAACGGATGTAAATTGGAAAGGGGTAGATTTAGACTCAACATAAGAAAGAAATTCTTTACAGTGGGTGTGGTGAAAAACTGGAACTGGTTGCCCAGAAAGGTTGTGGACAACCCCTCTCTGGAGGTGTTCAAGACCAGAATGGACATGGCACTGAGAAGTCTGATCTAGTGGGAGGTTTTCCTACCCATGTCAGAAAGGTTGGAACTACACGATCTTCAAGATCCCTGCCAATTTAAACCATTTTATTATTCTGTTGTCCATGATGACAGTATCTCTTTGTTCCCATGTTGAACTCAGATTTCAGAAAAACATTTTTTAAAATATTATTGAAATATTACTTAAGTTATTTCAAAAAACTGAAGGCCAATCATCCTCTAATTAATCATGCACTCCGGTGTTTGGCATGGGTCCGTATCTGTCTACAGTGGCTGCCCTCCTTTTCTTTAAGCTCCTTTCACTATCACAGCAATCTTTCAAATATTCTAGAGATCAGCAAGAAAGCTACAAAAATTGTAAGGCTTGAAAAACACATTATCGCCTTCAAGCATTTATTAGGATAAAAGATTTTATTTAAATTGAAGAGATTCCATTTCTAATAAGGAAGTGAATGAACACAAGACCTCATTCAATTTTCATCAGTTTAAGTTGAGACTTCCTTTCCTGCCCTGTCCTCAGTTGAGGCATATGAACAACAGTTTCTCACCTTGTAAGAGATCCACACTAAGGAATATGTTTCTGTTTTCCCAAGAAAAATTCTTTGCAATTTTGCAAGAAATTCCAGGGCTACTTAAATATTTTTTTTCCCCAAGTGTATGTTTCTCTGTATTATTTTTTTATTACAGATAATATATACACAAATATCTCTCTGAAATAAAACATTTCAGTGAAGTTTCACTGTTATCTGAATCTAATAAAAACAGGATTATTTAATTTCTGAGTAATACAGTTTGTCTTATGCCAGATTATTAATATAAGAAATGTCCTTGATGGACTGCATTGGCCTTTAATATTCCCACCAAATTAAAGGCCATTTTATAGTCTGTACTTCTAATGTGAACCCACATGGTGGCCTAAATTTTCATGAGCCAAGAAAATGTCTTCAAGATTATTTGGTTTGATTTTAGGAGCAAAAGTGGATGCTTAATGTTTACCTCATAATTTCTTAAACAATTACATGGAAAACTAATGGCAAGCTGGCTCAAGCTGTCTCCAGTCTTTGTTGAAGCATGTTTTATTAAATGGGAAAGTGTTTGGAGATCTTTTACTAGAAAATAGAGGTCTTAAAATGGGGCTCTTGAAAGTAGAAAATTACAGTGATGTATATACAGTAACTGTATGATTACTGCCGTGAGAACATCTCTTGACTTGATTTTGTCTCAATGCTGAGTACCAAGGCAGAGGGAAAAAAGGACGGATACTGGAGGAAATTTTTGGTACAAGAAAACTATTTACATTAAGGTAATCTCAGCTAATTGCACTATATTGCATGTAAAATGGTCTTTGACAGTTAACTTGTGAATCAAGCAAGTTCAGGAAAAGAATATGGAGCTCAATATTGTCTGTTGTAAACTTGCTTCATAAGAAACTGTTTAGTAGATTAATGCTGCTGTCAATGGTTAAGATTTCAGACAGAATAATAGTTTAAGATTTTAAGTAAAAGTTGTACATGCTCTTGTAACTTTGGCTTCTTCCATTGTGAAGCTTCTCCTCTACTATCAAAATCATGTAGATGCAAACTTTCCACAAAAGTACTTCATTTTACCCAGAATTGTCTCTAGTGCATAAAAAGTGAAGGGGAAATATAATGACTTCTGCTGGGACAAGAAGAAAAAAGATGTTCTGCTGCATGTGAACACTCAGGAATAAGGAAGAAGCCATTAATTTCACCTTAACAAACTGTCTTTGAAAACTATTTTTAGTTCTACCCCACAGGCAAGGTAGCTAGAAACATACTTAGAACAGAAATATTTCCTTCAGGTGAAAATCAAATACCTGTCCTGTGAGAACCTGTTCAGAATTGGATGGAAAGTTTATACCTACTGTGCCTGTGCAATTATTTTTTGCACCATTTTGAAAATGTGGCTGAAAACAAATTTCAACAAAAACTTATATAAATTTCTCCATCCTTTTTTATCAGCTCTTCTGTTTGGATATGATGATAGGTGCTCTCAGAAAGTCTCTTTACTGTTCCAGAATAGCTGATAGGCAAGTAAGGGAGATCTCAGATCTCATGGGGCTGTTGATTCTGGAGAAGACTTGAAGACCTCATCATAGCCCACTAGTACCTGATGCATCCCACAAGAAAGTTGGAGGTAAGGGCAGAGAGCAGTAGGACTAGGGGCAATGGTTTTAAACCAGAGCAGGGACGACTTAGATTGGACATTAGGAAGAAGTTCTCCACAATGAGGGTGGTGAGACATTGGAGCAGGCTGCCCAGAGAGGTGCTGGAGGTCCCATCTCTGGCGGCATTCCAGGTCAGGCTGTATGAGGTTCTCAGCAACCTGATCTTGATCAAGATGTCTGCTCACTGCACTGTCTTACTAGTGACTTATTTAAGGTATAAAGTTGCAAAGGCAATCTGTTGCCAAATATTAAACCAATTTTGACTGTTATAGTAACTAACTATGCATTTTTTGGGGATGGAAGGGTGTTGCAGTTTCTTTTCAGAGTGGTGAAATGGATCCAAAAGTCCTTAGAAAATGATCAGTTTTGCTTATGCTACCTGCCCATAACTGTCTTGGAAACATGACCAAGGTAACAGTAAGGCTTCAATATACTGTTGATACAGTATATTGAACTGACAGACCATCCCATGTCTTTATAAATGTCTTGTCTAAGCTTTTATAAAGACTATAGTTAGACACTGAAAAAAACGTAGGCTGAACAAGTCTCTGCAGTTTTTCACAAAGCCTCCGGTCTGCATCCAGCTTTGGAAAGCACAGTCCTAGCTTTTGTAGCTTTTTATTCTCTAGTATTAAGATTACAAATTGCTTCTGCCCACATTAGCTCTGTTGCCATTTTTCTCTGCTAACAGAGCTCAAGTGCTTCCAACTTCTCACAATTAGTTTTCAAAGGCTCAATTTCTCTATAGGCTTGCACCACTGTTGTTGAAGTTTGTCTGAGGCTGTATTCTAAATATATGCATGTTCACATGAAAGCAATGTGTATAAAGCATCAGAAGTTTTTTCAGGAATTTAGTATTTTTTACACATTTTGGTCAAAGTGTATCATCATAACCTTCCAAAATTCTATAATGTATCATTAATAATTGAATGAATAAATTTAATGCCCAATTATGATGGGTAAATAGTTTATGTAAGAAATATCCTATTTGTTGCTGAGTGAGAAGAAAACGCCATTATCGATACCAACATTAACAGCTCTCTTGAGAGTACAGGTATACCTAGATATTTCTAATACTCCACAATCACCTTTTTTGAGATGATGCCATTCAAAGTCATGCCTTCTGGAGTTTTTCAACCAAAAAAATCCCATTTTAATTTAGGAGTCTCCAGCCCTTAATAGGAAGCTAGGCAGAAACTGAGATCAGATCTGTGGAGAAAGGTGGTTGAAATGCTGGTCACTGATTTCTCACAACAGATTTAGATCTCTCTGTGTTCTTGGTGGGGAGACAAAGGGAGATTTGTTCAGGATCTATGGTTTAAAATGAATATATCTATTCCTGGGTTGTTATCCAGCTTTTTGTTTTGGGAATATTGCCATTTAGATCCATTTGTGGATTGTAGGCAGACTATGCCAAAAAAGACGTGGTAAAATCTCCCTGACTGGATATTCAAACTTGGTACCTATCACTGAACCTTAACTGATGTGTAAAGGATCAGATGGTCTTTTCAAAACATGGGCAGCATTACACAGACACATGCAGAGAGTCATTTGAAAGCTGCTTATTTCTAGAGACTTGGGGGCTCTGTCTGGAAACCCAGGGCACTGCAGGAGAGCCCCAGGATTGAGGAAGAGGGACTACTGCTTTTAATACATTTCCCAGATTTGCAAGAGTTGTTGTTATGCTACAGATTTAAATTATTTATTAAAAAAAATTAATACCATTACTTAGATCCACTTCAAAGAGTTTAGTTTGTATATTTTCCAGGCAGCTAAACTTTCCCATGGCCTGGCCTTACATTCACTGCAACTGAAGTTGTTGTTTTATTTCAGTTGAAGAAGCCACCACTCTGTGAGACTGCAGCAATAGCACACAAATATTTGTTTGCCTTATTTTTTTGAGATTTCAGCCAGAAGCTATTTGTATAGGAAGTAGTTCATATGGCTGCCCTGTTGATACTTGTGGATTTTCCTTGAGTCGAGGAGGAGAAGATTAAAGAACAAACAGTGGATATCTTTTAGGGGTTAGATCTCTAAGGACTGGTTAATTTTCCCTTTGACCTCCATGGTGCTTGGACAAATAGACTCCATAGTTCTGGAGTCATGCTAATCTCTCAAGTCAGGCCATTTTGGCCATCAGTTTCAGACTGAAAAAGTGCTGTTGCTATAACAAAGTTCTATGCACCATTATGTCTGGGACAAAGTGCTGGTGAAAAGCAGGGATTCACTTCCACTGCCTATGCTGAAAAATGTGCTAGTCCCCTTTGGGTTTCAAGCCCAAAATGAAGGGGACAAACCAGGGATCTCTCTCATGGATCTCTCTCTGCAGCCAAAAATTAGTTGCATTGGGGAAACAGATGATGGCAGTGCAAAATTTTTTACAGGGAGTGGCTGCACAAGGCAGCATTCATCATCACCTTTGAATGGGTTTAATAGCACACTCTAACAACATTTCTGCAGGCTTATATTGTAGTATTTAAAAGTAGACCTATGGGAACTCAGTGAGGAAAAGTCTGCCTGGCACAAAACTTGCATTTTTTCTGTTTAACTATTCTTTTTTAGAAGTAAAAAAAATCTTTCAAGTTTGTGAAGCTCAGCACTGCCACAATAAAGCCAAGAGAGAAATCAAATGCCAAATTAAAATACCAAAACTGACAACTGCACATCCAAAAAGTGGTTCTTAACATTTTTTGTCATCATTGTAGAGGGAATTATAAGCAGTACAAGGAATATCGTTAGAAATCATGACCTTTGAGCTTGCTTGTCAAGTTTCCTTTTTTCCCAGCATGAGTCTGGAACTGACTGCAAATGTCACAGTTTTGTGTGATATTAGTCAATGTTAAGTGGAGAATATGGAAGAGGATTTTCTTGTTGGTGAGTGCATTTCTCAAAACAATTGCCTGCTTCCACTGAGTTGCTGCTGTGTTGAGCACTTTTTCATGAAAAGCCTTAATTAAGTTATATCATTTAAGCTATTCAATAGTATTACATACCAAGTCTCACCAAATAAGAATGCTGGTGCTGCATGTAAAATAATTTGATAAGTTTTTTATCAGAACCTCAAGGATTTCTGAGTTTCCAAAGTACATTCATAGTTTTCGTAGCAACAGGGCAAGGGGAAATGGTTTTAAACTAAAGGAGGGTAGATTCAGACTATACACAAGGAAAACATTTTTCATTATGAGGGTGGTGCAACACATTTCTGGGTGTTGCCCAGAAAGGTGGTAGGTGCCCTGTCCCTGGAAATATTCCAGATCAGGTTGGAAGGAACTTGGAGAATGTGATCTAGCAGATGTCTCTGCTTATTCCAGAGAATCACAACTAGATAACCCTTTAGAGTCTGTTCTGAGTAGTAGCATTTTCCAGGCAAGGGAATATGGCTGCAGAAGCAAACATATTTCATAAAGGTAGGTAGAAAATAAAGCTCATTCCTTGTCTTTTAAATGGGAGAACAGGAGAGAAAAGAGATTCTGTTCAAAATGACAAAACCAATCAAGAATGGAAAGAATCACAGCATCATGTCACTGTTCTGCCTCCCACAGCTAAGGAGTGAGAATATGGCATGGATTAGATATTTTTCAGATGATGCAAGAAGTTTGTGTTGCATATACTAGCAGTAATTTCCATTGCAGAACAAGCACTGGTATCCACCTTTGATGTGCACCACTCAACCTAAATGAATTTATTCTCGTAGAAAATAGAGAAATCTGTAGAATTTGTTTCCTTTATACCTCTTCCCATTGGTCAAAGATTTATAGGAATATTACAGAAAGTTCCTACAAGATCCCCAGCGTCACATGAGCAAAAACGTTGTATTTATACATACCCTACTCAGGCAGGGCCCTAACATTGTATTTTTACCATCTGTAGCTCTCAAATTGGCCTTTGAAACTCCTAGTCCTGGAAGTCAAATTGAAACGGTTTACAACACAGCAAGTACCCTGGTCAGTGAGACAGATGTACAGACATGACAAAAATCTCCTCTGACACAAAAAAGGGTGACAAATGAACTCTCAAGGTCATAGCATAGTTTCACAGGTTTCTAGTAACCTCCAAATTAGACATATCTAAGGAAATTAGTAAACCAAAATTCTTGTATAAAAATATAAACCAATGAAAGCCAAGCACTGTGGTAAAATTTAATTTAGGCATTATAAAGTCTGCTTTAAAAAGTGATTAATATTTTTTTTCATCTTTGAACTGAATTACAGCTGAAATTTTTATTACTTTGGAAAACACTAAATGTGTACCAGAACCTAGAGAAACCCTTTTAGAAAAGCATTTACGTAACTATAATCTCAATCATTTCTGGAAGACTTGATAGATCTTTATGTCATGCTAGTATATGAAGTACAAAACAGGGTGGGTCACTATAAAGTCCAAAATAAGGTGGGTCTCCATAAGCAACTTGCACACCATTCACAGTGCCAGCATGTGTTCTGTGAATGCTGTTCTTTCCCTACTTTCAATTGCTAGTCAATAGCTTAACTCCAACAAGTTCTCAGAGAGCCACTGCTTACAACAGATGAGCTCTATGCAAAAAACAGAAAATGAAAGTGTAATTTTAGACACATTTATTTATGATATTAATATGTAACACACTCTAAATTGTGTTTGGCATGTTGACTTCAATATTTAATAAATTTTGCTTTCTTTCACAATTAAGTGGCATATTATAACATTCACGAGAGCCAAGATGAATTTGCTGTAGAGGAATCAGGCACTCAGTGGCAGTCTTTTGTGGGCCATGTTTCGAAAGGGCGTTTCTACTGGAGGAACAGATTCAGTGTTGTTTTGAAAAATCTGGCTCATGGAACCATGGTGCTTGCTTGCTTAATGCCTAGTATGGCTTCCTAGCAGTAGATTAAAAATAGCCATACTTGGCATTATATATGGAAATACAAATTGCTGCATTGGAGGGAAATCTTTTTGCATTGGTGGTGTTATTTTGAATGGATTCTTTTATTAGTGTTTTTTTTTTTAAACACAGCGTGAACCCCAAGAAGGCGTTGGCATTTTATTTTATGGGGAAGAACTGAATTGCTAATGGTGATAGCATCTAAAACTGCTGCAAGCTGTCTGCTAAGTGAAAGTCAAAACTACACGTGCAGGGCTCTAAAGTTAGGCACATACATTCTCATCTCTATTTTATGCACATTCAAAATGCCAAAAGCCTCCTGGTCACACTGAGATAAGTGGAAGTTGTATTTCTGAATACCAGTGCTTACAAGCCAAAATATGACTGTAATGTCCTGGCTGTCTGCAGACAGAAAACTAAGGTAGATTATTTAGCAGTAGAACTTGAGAAGAGGCTTATTTTGTTGACAGAAGAATTCACCTGAGTTCTGTTGCCTGTGTTATACATGCATGAATCCAGTAGGTAATGTTTAAATCTAATTTTTTTCTCACAGTGCTAGGGCTGGGAAAAAAATGGAATTCACACTACGTTCTTGTAGAACTAATTATATTTCCTTTCATATTCAGAAAATTTCTTGTGTAGTAAAATCCTCTAAAATTTTTCTGACCTCTAAAAATAACTGGCTGCCATCTAATGCACAAATCATTATGTGATTTATTACACACCTAGCCCCTTCATAATATGTTGATTTAATTAAAGCGAGAGAGGCATAGTGTGGCTATATTAATCATTGAAAATGTTGTTCAAATCCATTTCTATCAAATCAGATACTAAAGAACTGCAGTAATACCTTGTGTTTTCATGTATGCTGTTAAATGCTATAAAATCAGATTGTATTTTGTTGAGTTTATAAAGTCAGCAGTTCGGTTTCCATCCTAAAGGCATGGTGAAGAAACATACAAATATCCCAGTTTCCGTACTCATAAAAACTCCTAGGCATGGCATGGAAAGTGTCTCTTTCTGACATAATTTTCCTGTTTGTAGTCTTCTAACAGCTGAATCACAGAAACATTTCACTATAACTCTCTGAATAAACATACTTGGAGGAAAGAGATAGTGGGAATCTGGTGTTGGTGAAGCTTGGAGAAGAGTGCAAAGATACATTCATAGTAAGTAGGGGGAATGAAGATTGTCTAACTGAAAGACCAGATTAAGAACATGAGTCCTTGGTTTTTTTAATATGTATCAGATCCAGAAAGGCTGCGTGAGGTGCTTCAAGCAAATCTGACTACCTAAGTGAAATAACCTTCAATCACTTGCCAATGATGTGCCATTGACATAATGTGAAGAAACTTAATGTCCACATTCCTCATCTAACACACAGGTTCATTCAATAAGTGCTGAAAATTACTGGTTTTAGAATTTCCAAGCGTATTTTTAATATCTCTTTGGAGCATTTGAATAATGATACAAATGAGGTATTTTGAGGTGACAAAACAAATTAGTGTACTTCAGTCTAGAGTAATCAAAGGAAACATGATCAGATTTGTGTTTTTGATTTCTCCTACGTAATATTCTGCATTCCTGAAAATGTAGAACCCAACATGATTAACAGAGTTGCAACAACCTGAAGGGCAAAAAGACAAAGTATTTACATTTGTACATGTATTTTACAATCTTTTCCTCTATCATTGCATGACTGTCATACAAACGTCAGCTTTTTAAAGTATGTAAGATTTCATACTAGCTATGGCCATGCTGAAAAACAGGCATTAGAAAGTGTCCATTGACTTTCTGGAAACAGTTTTTTCCCAATACCAGAACAGCCAACTATAATTTGGTTTTAAAACAATGACCTTGCAGAACCTCATCTTCTGCTGTGCCCAGTTCTGATCAGGATGTGAAATCATGGAATCATGGTCTGGTCTAGGTTGCAAGGGACCTTTCAGATTATTAGAAAGGACCTTTGGGATCAGCTGCTTACCACTCTCAACCAATTAAATCTTGACCAGCATTCATAGCCCAAGAAAGGAAAATGCCTACAGGGTTGAACTTCAGATTTCAAAGCAGAAAATTCTTTGTTTAAGCATTTCTCTAGATATGTAGATACCACTGCATCCAAGGGCTTTGCAGACTGCAACATCAGAGTATGGCTCCATGAAAGGCTGTTATGCCTCAGGGAGACCAAAAGCCTGGATGACCATCTTTCCATTCCAATATTCAGTGCAGTTGATCCAAGCCTGTTACTTTGCCTTCCAGTCCTTTCACTGTTTTTAAATGTCCTGATTGTGCAAGCCAACCTGATGAAGAGAATCTTATTAAATCATTAGAATAACATTCAGAAGCTTAGCCACAATTCAGTCTCATCACAGTGATTTAAATAAGCATAATTTTCCTGTTTCTTGCACTCCAGCAGTCGGGAGCAGGTGCTGGTTCTCTTCAAGGACTCGTGACCTTGTTGAGTTCTTTATTTCTATTGCAACAAGTATGAGCTTTAATCCTCAAATAATTCCTACAAAGCTGGAGGCAGTTCTTTGAATTATAGAGAGTCTGAAGATTGTCTGTGCTTTTCCTGATACTAATTATTTTCTGAGTTTGTCTTGGCACTTGTCCGGATTAATGAATGTTTATCCTGAATTCCCTGCTGGTTATGCTGTGGAAGCAACATATCAGTAGTAAAGGAAATACATCATATTAAGTACCTGCCATGAGTAAATTAATTTCATTACCATTTTAAAATCACTGTGACTCAAGAAGAAATTGTTCTGATGAATTTGTGCCTGATTTTTAAAACACCAGTATTTACTGTTTAACAGATGGGACACATTTGTTTGCATCCCATAGTACATGTTCAAGTTTAGGGTCATGCATGAAACATGGAGCAATTTTTGGTACCAGATAGCCAGGCTGAGCCTAAATTTGCCAGCCAAGATACTGATGCTTTTACTCACCTTTTTGCTTTGCTTATGTGAAGACAGGATGCATGAATTACTCAGTCATGACAAACCATCATTTTCCTGGTCCACTATCTTGGTTAAATAAGCCTAAATTAGAGAAAGAACATGCATTAATGTTCTTTAGAATTTATGATTTTCTGTAGAAAAATCATTTTATAAAAATTATATAAAACCTTTTTGCTTGCATCTCTTTCTAAAATTAAGTTTATCACCATTATGCTTAAATAAGAAGAGTAACATTCATCTTTAAAGTATGACAATTTGTTCTTTCAAAGTAGGAAATAACAGGCTCCTCATAGATACATTTTCCTGTGTGCATTCAGTGCATTTCTCTAAATTACCTCCACTTGTGTAGAATATCACTAATTTATAACTGCAGTTTGGAGACTGGATTATTACATTGAAAAAAAAAGTGTCAAAGTAGGCCTTGTAACCCATCCTATTCTGCAAGAGTTTTGTACAGACAGTAATACCTAAGACCTCAGTTAGCAGACTTGCTTTTTTGATCCCAGACTGAATTCATTTTACATGTAATGAAACCCTATTCTTTATTCTGCATTTAGAGCGCTACAATGGAAATGCACATAACTTGAAGGTGATGACATAAAATTCTATATTTACAATGCTAACACTCCATTTATGAATCATTTGCACTAGGAAGCTTAGCATAATGGCAGGGAGACAAAGTGGCAAAGCCAGAACCAATATCTGTAATGAAGTCACAGCCCTATCAACACCAAATGGATCTTTACTGAATTTTATTCCTTTTTCCTTGCTTTGTCTTGAGTGTCAGGGTATTTTGGTTGCTAATGTAAAGACACCAAGCTAGAAAATTATTAAAAAATCACAGAATATCAGGGATTGAAAGGGACCTCAAGACATCATCCAGTCCAATCCCCCCGCAGGGGCAGGAACACCTAGGCCAGGTCACACAGAATGCGTCCAAATAGGTTTTGGATGTCTCCAGGGAAGGAGACTCGACAACTTCTGTGGGCAGCCTGTTCCAATGTTCTATCACCCTTACTGTGAAAAAGGTTTTTCTCATATTTCTGTGCAATCTCCCATGTTCCAGTTTTCACCCACGGCCCCGAGTCGTATCACTGGAGGTTACTGAGAAGAGCCT
>VZTY01001483.1:0-10645 GCA_013400935.1 Turnix velox
CCTTGCACTTGGCCTTGTTGAATCCTTTTGAGCTGGTGTGAGGAGGGCAGAGGGGGTTATCCTTAGCTCCCTGCTGGTTCTGATGCTGAGGTTTGATGTGGGATGGAGGAGTCCTTGCTTCCTCGAGGTAGCCTGAGGGTTGGAAATGGGGGGAGGTTGTTGCACTCAGACCACATCCAATAATTAACACCTAACTTTGAGGTCAGTTATTGCTTACTTGCATTTCATTATGGTGGAGATGCTGGCAGCAGAGGGAATTTTGGCAGTTATTTGCCAGTTCTTATTAATAAGTAATCACTGCTGAGGATTGTGCTGGCTCATTCAGTAGATTTATAGTGCTGCACTGAGGCATGAGGCTGTTTCTTAATATCTCTTCTTTCTTTCTTCCTTCCCCAGCTAACCCCAAACACACAGCCTTTATTTAAACTCATTTTAATGAAGGCAAAGTGTGCTCAGCTCTGCTGTTTTGAGGAGCTGGTTAATAGTGGGGAGAAGGGATGGGTCCTGTAATGAAGTCATTTCACATTTAACTCAGGGGCTGGATGGATTCCAGAGAAATGAATTAGTCACATGTGTGGATGGATTTCAGGTTTTATGGAGAATGGTGGAACTGAGCCAGTGCTGAATATTTGTCTGCCAGTTAAAATATTAGGTGAAACTTCTCACGTGTGCACACCATAATGAATAGCAAGGCAGCTCCTTTGCTCCTGGCTGGGAAATTCTCTTGGTTATGAGGAACAGAGAGGTTGAAAGCAGGGAAAAAAAATGCCTTCTTGAGGCTGGTTTAGTCTTAGCACTGCTCTGTTATTAACAAGAAGAATCTGTGGAAACACTGCATGCTGAGAACATGAAGGTCTCTTGAGCTCTGTCACCACTCTGTGACATTCAGCAGAGCTGCTTATAGTCCTCAGGAACACATTTAGGGTTTTGTTTCAGAGGTACCAAGCCTGGTTTCCCTCCTGTGTTCTCATGAAGTTGAGAATCTCCAGTGATCTTGCAGAGAGAGGGCTTGCAAAAAATGGTTAACAAAAGATTCGGGGGGAAAAAAAAGCCTAGAAAGACTTAATATAGATGGATTATGTTGAAAGGTCAGGTAATTTGTATTCTATACCTTTATTTTTTAAAAAAAAACATTTTTAGCCAGTGCTGAATCTTGATGTTTTGAAATGAAGAAAAGGTTATGTTTGAGTCCCAATTGTAATCTCTGATTTTTGGATAAGGAAAATGGCAGCTAAGGGGATGATCTACTGAATGAGCTGTTCCTCACGTTCTTTTATAAAGATATCTTCCTCCAGGCAAGATGAAGAAGTGAGCACCTAGATTTTCAAGCATAAAAAGATAAACATTCATCTGTCTTGCTGTCATGAACAGCAGAATCCTGACATTTCAGTTCAGTTCTTCGTGTTCTTTTAAATTCCTTTTGCAGTGACTCATTCCTAACACAAGGTTAACATCCATGTATGAAGCTGAAGTCACAGTCTCTACCCACTTCATCTGTGATTAGCTTAAATCTCAGCCTCTTCCCTTTTTTGGAGGTGTTATAAAACTAATTTTTGAGGAGCTAAATAGTATGTGAAGGTTATTATTGAAGAGGTGGGAGGAATTCATGCTCCAAAAGGAGGTTTAATGCACAGCTGTGTTAATGTGGAATCACAGCAGCACAGGGGGTGAGATCCAGTGCTCATTTTATCTTAGTTGATTTACCTGTTCCAAGGCAGGATCACCTATACCTGAGTTTTACCTGTCCAGCTTTCATTCAAAGGCTTTTTCAAATGCTTGAAGAATCTAGCATGACCCACTGCAGCACATAGAATCATAGAATAGTTTGGGTTGGAAGGGACCTTAAAGATCATCGAGTTCCAACCCCCCTGCCATAGGCAGGGACACCTCCCACTAGATCATTTTTCTCTTAATTCATAAAACCCAAGAAGAACTAACCAGATGTTAATGGTTTTCTTTCTGCAGGATCATCTCATGGTTAGTTTTGCAAAGTGGTTTGAGATGTTCCCTTGAAAAATTCAAGTGTAAAGTAATAACAAATACTTTGTGTTACTCTTACATGATTAATTGGTCATGGCTTGCTTCTGTCAAGGGATTTTATGAAGAGGTTTTACAAAGAGGCAATAATTCATAGATTTGTGGATTGGTTTGGGTTGGAAGGGACCTTAAAGATCATCTAGTTCCAACCCTCCTGCCAAGGGCAGGGACAACTCCCTAGACCAGATGCCTCATCCAGCCTGGCCTTAAACACCTCCAGGGATTGAGGGGGCATCCACAACCTCTCTGGGCAACCTCTTCCAGTGTCTCACCACCCTCACAGCAAAGAATTTCTTTCTTTTTTCCATCCTAAATCTCCCCTCTTCCAATTTGCATCCATTCCTCCTAGTCCTGCCATCCTGGACCCTATTAAAGTCCTACCCCAGCCTTTCTGTAGACCCCTTCAGGTATTGAGAAGCTACTGTGAGGTCCCCCCTGAGTCTTCTCCCAGCTCCTTAAACCTGTCCTCACAGTGTTCTAGAAAAGATCTGATTGATAAAAAGCATCCTCAGCATCAAAACGACCTCCCTCTGCACTGCAAAATCCAAGCTGAAGGAAGATTTATTGCTTGTTGTGCAGGTCTGACCTGGAACTGCAGTTCAAGTGCTACCACCACGAGGACAGACAAATGAACACAAACTGGCCAGCTTCAGTCCAGGTCAGCGTGAATGCAACCCCCCTTACCATCGAGCGTGGTGACAACAAGACATCTCACAAACCCCTGCACCTAAAGCACGTCTGCCAGCCAGGAAGAAACACCATCCAAATTACAGTCACAGCTTGTTGTTGTGTGAGTACCCCCAGCTCCTGCCTGTTGCTACAGCTCACTAATGTTGAGAGTCTTGCTCTCATGGATTTAACTGAGAAAGTCTTGCTCTCATGGTTTTTTTCCCTGCCTTTTGAGAAAGTCTTGCTCTCATGGGTTTAACTGAGAAAGTCTTGTTCTCATGGGTTTTTTTCCCTGCCTTTTTCTGGTAAGGTGCTTGTTGGGTGATGCTGGCACATTCAGAGTGCTAATATGGAAAATTTTGCTGCTGAATTATTGCNTTCCCTGCCTTTTTCTAGTGAGGTGCTTGTTGGGTGATGCTGGCACATTCAGAGTGCTAATATGGAAAATTTTGCTGCTGAATTATTGCAGAATTTAGCATGTTGTCCTTCTGATGTCTCTGAAAATGCTTGTGGTCCAGGGGAGGGAAGGAGTTTGATGTCCTCACTATTGTGTGTGCCTGTTTAACAAGGCAGCTGAAGTGTTTTAATGTAAATCACAGGGGTGGAAACTGTTTTCTGGGACTAATTTCATTTACTTGGGGTAATAAACTGCTTTTGGCTTGAAACGAAGAGAGTCAAAACCATCATCATTGGTGTGGAGGTGATGGTTTTTCCAGTCTTTTTATGTTCCATGATGCAGTCTAGTTTCTCCTTTTCCATAGTTCAGATCTTCTCAGGGAGAAGTAATATATTTTTAATGCAGTGGTACACACTGAGCTTTGACTGTTGTGTTGTCAGTGACAAGAAAGCAAGCCTCTCCCTCTCCCAAGGTCACAGTGACAAGAAGCCAGCCTCCTATTTTGCTTTGCCTCACACTGCTGTTTCTCCACATCAGTGTGGACGTGTCATTTATCTGGTGGCTGAGGAGCAGGGGCAGCATCCTGTGAATCCACAATGAGCTCTGTGTTGACGGGGGGGAGGAATTTGAAGCTGCTTCCAGAGACACGTCAGGAGCAAATTGTTTTTGCAACTTGGGGCAGGCAGGTGGGCTGGGCTGTGTCAGAGAACCCAGGGCTTTAAAAATAAACCCTGATGTCAGAGATGGATACGTCAGGCCTGTGTTTTCTGAATATTGAGGAGGGAGAAAGTGCAGAAAATGTCTGCTTTTTTTTTTTTAAAGCCCTTGTATCCTTGCTCCTGGGGCAGAGAGTGATGTGCTGCTCAGCAGGGCATCCCTGGGGGAGGGAGTGTGTGCAGCAAAGCAGAACCAGCTTCCACATTGCAGCATCAGGCTCTTGGGGGAGAAGGTGTCTGTGCTGGGAGGTGAATTTACCCCTCCGTGTTTGGTTCTCTTGGTAACAGAGTGTGTTTTGTTTGCAGTCCCACTTGTTCGTGCTGCAGTTGGTTCACCGGCCCTCCGTTCGCTCCGTGCTTCAAGGTCTACTAAAGAAACGCCTCCTCCCAGCAGAACATTGTATCACCAAGAGTGAGTTTTCATTCCCTGTGGGAAATGACTTTCCAGAATGCCTCTATTCTGTTGCCACAAGTTCATTTCTATGCAAGGTTTACTTGGTTATTGAAACCCTTAAGGCAGTACTTGTCATGAATTTCCAGAATGTCGTGTGTGTCAGTTAAATCCTCTGTGTCCCCAAATGCTGGGTGGTGAAAACCCTAATGAGCACTCTCCTAATCCAAGAGAATCTTTCTTTCCTTCTTTCTTCCCTTTTCTTTCTTTTCTTTTTTTTCTTGCTTTTTCTTTCTTTTCTTTCTTTTCTTGTCTTTTCTTTCTTTTTTCTTTCCTTCCTTCCTTCTCTCCTTCCTTCTCTCCTTCCTTCTCTCCTTCCTTCTCTCCTTCCTTCTCTCCTTCCTTCTCTCCTTCCTTCTCTCCTTCCTTCTCTCCTTCCTTCTCTCCTTCCTTCTCTCCTTCCTTCTCTCCTTCCTTCTCTCCTTCCTTCTCTCCTTCCTTCTCTCCTTCCTTCTCTCCTTCCTTCTCTCCTTCCTTCTCTCCTTCCTTCTCTCCTTCCTTCTCTCCTTCCTTCTCTCCTTCCTTCTCTCCTTCCTTCTCTCCTTCCTTCTCTCCTTCCTTCTCTCCTTCCTTCTCTCCTTCCTTCTCTCCTTCCTTCTCTCCTTCCTTCTCTCCTTCCTTCTCTCCTTCCTTCTCTCCTTCCTTCTCTCCTTCCTTCTCTCCTTCCTTCTCTCCTTCCTTCTCTCCTTCCTTCTCTCCTTCCNTTCTTCTTCTTTCCTCCCTTCTTCTTCTTTCCTCCCCTCTTCTTCTTTCCTCCCTTCTTCTTCTTTCCTCCCTTCTTCTTCTTTCCTCCCTTCTTTTCTGTCTTTTCCTCTCTATTAATTTTTTTTACTTACCTAAAGCTCCCCCCTGTGCAAAGGTTATTCTTGATTTATGTAGAACTTCTTCAAGTGCACTTGATTTGGTTGAGGATATAGCTGAGTCTCACGTGTGTGTGATGGTTTTTCTGTTGAGGAGGATGCTCTGAATTACACAGAATTACACCAGCGTGGAGAAATTGTCCATGAAATTGGCCCTTAAATTTTGAAGTGTTGGTCTGCGTTAGGATTTAGAATCACAGAATCATTTGCAGCTCTCTTGTGTTTGCTCACACCAACTCATCCCTTCTTCCTCAACAGTAAAGAGGAACTTCAGCAGCGTGGCAGCTTCCTCTGGCAATGCCACACTAAATGGGGAAGATGGAGTAGAGCAAACTGCCATCAAAGTGTCTCTCAAGTGTCCCATCACATTCCGGCGGATCCAGCTCCCAGCAAGGGGTCACGATTGCAAGCACGTCCAGGTGAGTAGAACCTGGCACTGCTCAGCCTTCTGGGGTTCCACTGACTATAGTCTGGCTCATGTAGGAGAGACTTATGCAATGGGATTGCATTGTGTCCATCAATCTCAAAAAATTAACTGTATATTGGTAGAGAGTTGTCCAGAGAGGGTGTGGGGTCCCCTTCTCTGGAGACATTCAAACTCCACCTCAACGAATTCCTGTAGGACTTGATTTGGGTGTTCCTGCTCTGGGTCTCTCTGCAGGTCCCTTCTTATTCCTGACAGTCTGGGATTTTGTGCTATGTTCAGTGTAGAGGGAGAAAATAAGTTATTTGCTTTAGTTTTCAGTGTTCCATGGCTTTTGTCCTCATGATATTCAGTTAATAACATGATATTTAGTTAATACAGTATTTTAATTTTCTTTTCTTTTTCTTTTTTTTTTTTTCTTTTTCTTTTTTTTTTAATTTTCTGGTACCCAGTGCTTTGATCTGGAATCTTACTTGCAACTGAACTGTGAAAGAGGAACTTGGAGGTGTCCTGTATGCAAGTAAGTGCAACCATTCTACATGGAATGTATTTATACACCATTTGACCCAATTCACTTCATATTTAAGGTCAGGGAGGGGAGAAAAAGGAAATACTAGCAAATTGAGTGTATTTATTACATTTATCTAACAGCATCAAGTCCCATGAGTGTTTCATAAATTAAGGGAACAGCCTGGATTATTGGAAATTATTAGAAAATTTAAAACATAAAGCAAGGTATTTTCTCACAGAAGACATAATCTGTGAGCTCTCATTGCAATGTGTTGTCTGGAATTCAAAGGAATCTGGAAGTGTTATTGGACAGATAACTACATCAATGAATGAACTAGGAGTTTGTCTGCACCTACCAGACAATAAAATGTCTTGGCAAAAGAGAAGATTGTCTCTTCTAGAGTTATTTTTATATAATTTTGATGTTGTAGCCCCCAAATTACCAGACTTTGGATAGACAGGGACTGAAGTGTTCAGCATCCAGGTAAGGATGACAACAAACTGTCTCTGCTGATGTGCTCTGAGTCACAGAGTTGTGCAGCCAGTTTTCAAGGAGAAGAGGTATTTTGGAGACTGTGATATTTGCCAGAAATGAGGTAGGAAATGAAGCTGGATCCTCCAAGGTCAAAGTCAGCATCAAGTACAAACTGAAGTGTGAGCAGAAAGCAGGAAGGATTCCAGTCCAGCACAAGGCTGGTTTTTTTAAAAAGGCCAAAGACTTCAAAAGCACAGAAGTTTGGTTTGACTGTATAAAGGGAAAGAGAAGTACTTTGGCATGATTTCAATCTGGGGTTTTGAGTGGAGAGCTGGTTCTGCAGAAGAAATGTGTGAAGTGGTTACAGACTGCCCAATCCTAGCTCTAACTGTGCAGGGAATGTCTGCAGGCCAGGGCAGTGTGTGTACCCCACTGTGCTCAGTCCTCATGAGGCTGAAGGTTTGCTCCAGC
Organism: Turnix velox; assembly: GCA_013400935.1. Classification (NCBI taxonomy): domain Eukaryota; kingdom Metazoa; phylum Chordata; class Aves; order Charadriiformes; family Turnicidae; genus Turnix; species Turnix velox. Next base: position 7,011 of record VZTY01001483.1, read on the forward strand.
CTCAGCTGAGGAGCCAGGACTCTTCAGCTCAAGCAGCTGGAGATGGAGAAGTTTGTACTTTTATCTCTGCAAGCCTCCAGCCTGGCTATGAGCAGGAGAGGAGATTGTCCATTCTGTCTGAGGCTTGAGTCTACCCATGATTGATACGTGCCCTAAAGTGGAGGTGCTTTCTTGTGAACAACCTGAATCTTTTCTAAGTTAGGCTTAAAATACCACAGTTGGGTGTTTTGCTGCTTGATTTATGTATTTGTACCTGCAGGCTAAAATTTGTCTCCTGTTTCTCTGAGTCTTGCTTTCAGACCTAATTTGCTACGTAACTAAATAATTTCTGGTTTTGTTTTGATCTTATCTGTGCTGACCTCAAGTGAGGCAGCAGTATTTCATAGTTATTTCCAAGCCTTATTGCTTAGTCCCCCAAAAAAATCCCATTTGAAATNTCCCCCAAAAACATCCCATTTGAAAAAAAATAAAGGTGTTCGAGGCTAAAATTTGTGTCCTGTTCCTCTGAGTCTTGCTTTCAGTAATTTTCTACATGACTAAATAATTTCTGGTTTTGTTTTGACCTCACCTGTGCTGACCTCAAATGAGACAGCAGTAATTCAGAGTTACTTCCAAGCCTTATTATTGCTTAGCCCCCCAAAAAAATCCCATTTGAAATAAATAAAAAAAATAAAGGTGTGAGCTGATGTCCACAGGAGAGATCTGCTGTGTTTGAAAAGCCTTAATGTTTGCAATATATTTCACTATAAAAATGATTTGAAGGATGAGAACAGCTCGTGGGCACACACAGGTAGGTCCATCCTTACCTCATCTATTTGATGTAGAATGCTGTTAGCCTGGTAATGCACATGCAGAACTGCCCCAAATCATTCCAAAATTAGGTGTTACAGATAGTCAGTCAGTGGCTCCCAGTCTGCTGAGCTCACCATTAACCTCTCCTCCTTCCATATCTCTTTGTAGCAATGTTCTAATGTGAGGTTTGAGATTTATTTTCTTTTCTTTCTAGTAAAACTGCTCTGCTGGAGGGCTTGGAAGTTGACCAGTACATGTGGGGCATTCTGAATGCTATACAGAAGTAAGTAAGATTGAGATATCCAAGACCAAGCAACTAGGAGATACAATAATGAGTACTGAGATCTTAGTAGAACTTGGAGATTGAACTTGAATTTTCTATTTTATGGTTCTAAGTAGAGTTAGTGATGCAGTCCATCAATCTGCATCTACTGAGCAGACATTGTTTAGGTTGTCTCCTCCTGATGGCAGCCTCAGCAATGAGGCAGAGGGAGGGGTGGAAATGGAGGACTTGATGCTTTCTCATATGTGGAAGCAGTCCCTCTGTGGGTCACTGCATGGTTATGGTTGGGTTTTATTGGGTGGATAAACACAAAAACTTGTTCTCACAGTTGCCTTTCTTAAAACTTGCTTTTGGCACACCTTGAAGAGTCTCAGCCTGGAGAAGAAAAGGCTCAGAGGGGACCTCAGAGTAACTTCTCAGTACCTGAGGGGGTCCTACAGAAAGGCAGGGGAAGGACTTTTTAATAGGATATCAGATGGGAGGACTAGAAACAATGGATGTAAATTGGAAGGGGGTAGATTTAGACTNCAAGACAAGGCACTGAGCAGGCTGGAGTAGTGGGAGGTGTCCCTGCCTATGGCAGGGGAGTTGGAACAGGATGATCTTTAAGGTCCTTTCCAACCCAAACTATTCTATGATTCTATAAGGATCTCAAGGCTGTGTTATACTAGAGGATTTCAAAGCATTTCCTACCATGCAGATTCTTTACATGAACTTCAGAACTTTAAGTAAAAATACAAATCAATGTGCTAAAATTTTCACATTCCTTTACAGCTCAGAGTTTGAAGAAGTCACCATTGATCCAACTTGCAGTTGGAGGCCAGTCCCTATAAAATCAGATATTCACATCAAAGATGACCCAGATGGCATTCCCTCCAAAAGATTTAAGACCATGAGTCCAAGCCAGATGATCATGCCAAACGTGATGGAGATGATTGCAGCGCTGGGCCCTGGCCCCTCACCTTACCCATCCCTTCCACCTCCTCCAGGAGGCAACAACTCCACTGAATATGGTAACCAAGGTGGGTCTTAGAGCTTTGTGTGCTGTGGAACTGGGTCAGCTTTGGGGTTCAGGTTGTGTCAGTGTCCTCTTCTCATGGGGGGATGCATTAGGAAAGCACATTATGTGGTTGCAATTCTGAAATTCTTCATTAGCCTCTTTATTTAAGATAGATTTTAGCAAGGAAATCGGTGCTTTTTGTATTTCTTGCCACACAGCCCACCCAAAGTCAGCAAACTGTTACCTTGCATGTTCATGAGCTCCCACAACATACAAATTTCTGGCCATTTTCCTTCTTTTCCACCTTTAGTCAAGTGAAAACTCCATGTGCAGCCCAGGTTGCAAAACAGAGAACATGACCCATTAGCCCTGCTGCTCTATCTGGGTGGGTGACATTGGGTTAGGCCACACAGCAAGTGGATTTAAACAGTTTTTAACTGCTTTGCCAACACCTTTGCATTAGAAAATGACTTCTGAGTTCCTCTGCCCATGTGTTGTCAGGCTGAGAAACAGGGGAACTAAATACAAGCAGTGGTAGAGAGAGAGAGATACATTTTGAAATTGCTTTTCTGTTGTGAATAACTCGGCTCCAAGTCTGGAAATGTGGAAGCAGAGAGTGTTTCTTTTTGCAAGTGAGATGATATGACTCAGTTGAGCTCTGGGAAAAGACCAACTGTTCACACCAGCAGAATCCCCAAATTGATTACAAGGTGATACATGTGCTTTTTGCAGGCGTTTGAAGGAAAAAAAAAATCTAGATTGTGTGCAGAAATACAGTTAATTTGCTCCGACAGCTGCTCCCAAGCTGATGACAGATGAGAAAACTTTGTTAGGTTTTCAAACAGATGAATGATTACTATAACAAAGCCAGGAGCACTGAATCACTAATTTTCTGAGCTGTTTAGTGGGAGTGAAGAGAAAGGAGACATCTATTCTTCACCTTTCTGGCTCATGATCAGGAACAGGCAGGGCAGTCACACAGAGTGGGGTGTAAGGTTTGTAGAACAATTGCTGCCTCAACTATATCTCTGTAGGATCTATAGCAGAGGGATTCATTGCTTCTCAGAGCTCTGGCAGGTGAAACCACACTCTTCTGTTTCCCCTGCCACAGACAAATGATTGCAGAGCACCAGGTTATCCTCAGTGTCTCCATAGGATTGTTCCTCAGCATGTGGCACACTTCTTGCCCCAGAGAAGGGCATGCTGCTGAGTGGCTGGAATCATAAAGTTGGAGTGGACCTTCAAAAGTATCTAGTCCAGCTCCCTGCAGTCAGCAGGGACATCCTCAGGTTGCTCAGAGCCTCAGCAAGCCATGAAAATCTCCAGGAATGAGATCTCCATCAACTCTCTGGGCAACCTGTTCAATAGCTCCCCACACTCATGATGAAGAACTTCTTCATAAGGTCTTATCTAAACCTGTCGTGCTCTAGTTTGAAAGCTCTGCTCCTTGTCCTATCTAAACCTGTCCTGTTCTAGTCTGAAACCTCTGCTCCTTGTCCTATCTAAACCTGTCCTGCTCTAGTCTGAAACCTCTGCTCCTTGTCCTATCTAAACCTGTCC
>VZTY01001484.1:0-15511 GCA_013400935.1 Turnix velox
CTACCTCAAACCAGGACACCTGTATATATATCTATTCTTTCTGAGGTGATGGAAACAAACATGAACCTGTGTTTTACCAAATTACAGAGTAAACATGATCGCTTGACGGAATTTAAAGCTTATTAAACATGAAGAACTGTCACTGCAATTTTAAGCAAATAATTGAACAAACATTTTTCAAATAAGATTATTCTGCTTTGAGGAGATTTAAATATATTTTATTTTACATTTTGACAGAGTTAGTAGAAACACTCCATATAATCAATTCCATAAGCCTAAGAGAAGTATTGTTTTTTCTTATGCATTGCAAGTGGGGTTGGAGATGTAAGAAGAGTAAGGAAGAGCAATAACCAAAAAGTAATGATAAATCATATCATTTGGTTTCCCCAGTAGTGACTGAAGAGACTGAAGTACTGCAAAGGTTGAGTCACCCTCTCCTTAAGAGATGTCAAAAATTCTTTTGGAGCTGTCTGTCTGGTTTGTTTGATGATAGAGGGGTTCCAATTAATAAGCTTACAAATTTAGACAGATGAAATTAATCTTATCCTTCTCACTGGGCTGCTGTTGATATTTCTATTAATCTTATCATTAAAGTGTGAATGTAACAGGCAGTAACCCCTTGGCACCTTAAGAAAGATCAGACTATCCAGTTTCTTTCAGATCTCATCTCAGTAAGTTTTCCTTTCTAATTTTCATCCTTTTAATTTTAAATCATGTTATCAGCTTTCTATGAGAAACAGTGAGAATGGTATTTTTGAAAGTTTTTCTTTGAAGTTTCTTTGTAACATTTGTCATCTCTGGTGTCAGGTTATTCCTTCAGAGAGGAACAAGTAAATATAAAATAGAATGTAATAAACAGATAATTACATATTGTAACTGATCTGCTTGGTAGCTTTCTTTCTCTGAAATATAGTTGCTTATTTTTTAGACTTGATCTTAGTTCCTATGATTTGAAGAAGTTCATTTTGGTTTCAAACTTCCTCTTAAATTAAACTGTCTTTGTTGCACTCTCAGATTGCATGACTTAACATTAGAGTACCCCTTTAGGTTATATTTATTTTTTAATGTAATCTATAGCAAAATCATAGATGTATGGCTTGACAAGGCTCAACACAATGCAGTGGAACAAGGTTAGACATTGCAGATATTGATGAAGAGATACAGCATCTTCTGCTGCTTCAGAGGTCACTGGAGGAAGGTATTACAGGGTTCAGAGTGTAAGAATGCAGATTCTCCAGTGCTGAAAAATTTGCCTTGTGCCTATGTATGTTTAATTTCTCCTAAGAGAAGTTTCATCCCGGGACTTCTGCTTTTGGCTTGCCTCACTTTACACATGGAATGTCAATGCGTTTCCTGAGATGTTTGTTTGATCCTCAACAGTCTATTACTTTTCTGTAAGCAATATAAGCTATGTGAAAAGGTTGTGTAATAAAAGAAAAGGAATTTATATCTAATAATGCTGTCTAATATTTACATGTGGGTGAAAAAGAATTTATACATTTCTTAGATAAAGGTGACATTTTTGCTGTTATTGCAAGGAAAAAATAAAAATAATAATAATTTTTAAAAGTAGTTCATCTCTTCTGCATCTTTAGGTTCTTTGAAAATCATATATATATTCAAACACATCACCCTGTAGACACTAATTTTAGGCTTGGGGTCTTTTTTCTGCAGACTTTATAAAGGAAGTTTAACAGTTGATCTTCTGAAGTTACATAAAACCTGTCCTAGTTAGAAAAATCTTAGGTGACCTTGCCTAGAAACAAACACAACATGATAATATGCTTACATAATGACTAGTGGGATATATATTAAAACATGCTGTATGATTTGGCTTTTCCTTATTAATCACACCTTACAGATCATAGTATGTAGAAAATTGTTCCAGTTCAGTGTTGACTCACATATTGGAGATAATAAACAAAAGTTGTGAAAAAGGAAGTACCATTTCATTATAAGTGATTTGTGACCTAGTCTAGGTCTTCCTGCTCCAGCAGGGGGATTGAACTAGATGAACTCTTGAGGTTTCTTCCAATCCATGATATTCTGTGATTCTGTAATATACAGAAATCAAACACTTATATGAGCACATCTGTTTGAATGCTATAGTCAATAAAGCACTGAGCTGAGCTTCATTAGGATGTATTTATTCCTCATAACAAGTATATGGAAACAGAGAAACCATTAAGAGTTTTTAATATTGCAAGCAAAGAAATAAATAGAATATCCTTCCAGGTATTAGTAATCACATAAGTTCATAAGTATAGCTTTATTGAGGAAAAAAGATCACCGTGCATATTGTTATTTCATTTTAATTATGTGTAACTGAAAATTATAAAAAAGCTCAGACTTACTTTGGTATTTTAGAATTTCCTTTTCAGCTATATTCCAATTCAAGGAACAATATCTGTAGTCTTAAATAACTATCCTGTACAGTTTATCTTTGAACTCCTATTTTTTTCAGTTTCATTAAATTAAAAATTAAAATTTCTAGGGTATTGTTTCTTCTACATGCTTCACTTGTAAGACCATACTGAAAATTTTTCCATTGAATATATTGTTTGCAAAATAATTCAATATTTTTCTAGATAACATAAATTAGTTGCAAATGCATAGAGAGCTTTTTAAGAAAACCTCTTGTGGTACATCTATACTCTAAAAAGTTAAAAATAAAGAAAAAATACAAAACTCCCAAAATTATTTCACTTTTACTAGACAGCAAAAAGGTTCCTTTAGCTACCTCAGAGAAATGTTATCAGTGCAGGAAAATTTTCATGCCTACCAAGATCTCTCTCTGACAGCTGATAGAAGAGGCTGATGCAGCATTTTGTTTTTTCAGCTTGATTGAATATTCAGTCCATGATAATGGCATTTTCATAACACTGTTTCAGACACATGTCCAGCCTTCTCCCTTCTGGCCTCTCATCTTCCTTTTTCGAGTATCCAGAATGTCTTTTCCGGAGCTTCTCTCATATTTCTGACTGTGTCAGCCTTTTTCATATTTAATTCTGTCTACAACTATATGTCCCAGAAAAAAATGTCAATCGGGTTCTTCAAACAGGAAGTCATTTTTGATAGAGGAAGCAGAGTTCTTTGAGTTCTTTGGCAAGGTGAATGAATATGTAGTTAACCTAACATTTCAGTTAACCTATTTTGCCTTTTTAAGTCCTATTATGAAACTTGAGCTGTCAAGGACAAAAAAAGAAGATATTTTAATTGATTCATAATGAAATAAGATATAGAAAGTAAAGAAGTTACTGTTGATGTCATTTTGATCATATGCTACTCAACACATCTGTAAATGTTAATTATTAGTAAACTAATTTATAAAACTTGTAATTCTTATTTACGATAAGAAGCTAATGACAGAATTTCGATAAGATCTCACTGTGTTAATTGATGTGGATGTTTCGGATAAATTCATTTTCCCTGATACCTTTTTCTACCACATTAACTATCATGCCTTCCCTCGTGCAATTTGGAAATTCTGATTCCTTTCGTTGCCAAGGTTGACACTTTCATCAAATATGTTTCATTGAAATAAAGTCCTATCCTTCTCCACTTTTTCTTCGTTATCTCCTCATTTCATTCATTGCTGAAATAATATCTCATGTTCTGTTTTGCCCCTAATGATCTTATCACAGAGGAGAGTTAGGGGTAGGGTTGAAGGGGTGGTAGTGATTACATTCAAAATCCTGCATGCTCAATTTTTAATAAACATATGATACCATAAAATCAACAACTCATAATCTTGCCAAGGTGCTCATTTGGCAGAAATCCTAGACTAAGGTCCAGATGGGGCCTGAAATCACTATTATTCAAATACTGATAGAAATGCCCAGGCTCTGTATTTTCACACCCTCTACAGCAAGTTTTTGGCTCATGCCTTGGCTTCCAATACTACAGCTGATGAAGAAATGACAGATTAAGTTCTCTCTCTCAATGTTCTTCTGAACCAGCAAGTCAGAAAACCTTCACTGGGTACAAGTGGGAGAAAAATTTGGGATGGGAAATAAAAATCTTAATATGTAATATAGTTTGTTTTTACATGCATTCATTTCAAAGAACTTTAACATAGTACAAAAATAGCTAAAATGGTATCACTTGAGGTTCCCTCTTTGCTTATTTGCTTATTGAATTAGGCTGAGAGAGAGATGCCTTAAGAAGGACAGTTCAAATCTTAGGTAGGTTGGACTGTCTTCTAGAGGGGGCTAACTATCTTCATTACCTGTGGAAGAACCCTAGTGACAATGCAGTTTTACAGAATGTCAAACATACCAAGTTTTCATGTTTCTGTGTAAAAGTACTGTTTTCTTGACATCAATGAAATACACTCAAGTCTGGTGTGCTCACTGCATTTCACTAGAAAATATTGTGAAAATTAAAAAATGGGAGCAACTTGCAAAGCTCCAGTAGTAATTAGTTTAGATTATTTACAGAATTAGAATTATTAGCTTAGTTCCTTTGCAATTCTGTCTGGACAACTCAAACACAGATCTCCCCATCTGGGGAAGTTTCAAGTCATAATCAAAGTTTAACAAAAATAAAATAGATTAGCTATTTATATGTATGTAAAGTTATAAAAAAGATAAAGAAAACTGAAATTTAGTGAATATAATCTCAACTATTTGTAGCATTTTACTTAATTTTATATCTTTTGAAGCTCTTTTGATAATGGACTATTTCTCTTAAAAGATCCTGGGTACTTACTAGCATTCTGTAATTAATAGGATTTTACTGAAAGAAATAATTGAGCACTGTAAGATCAAAGTTCCAAGTGAAAGATAAGACAATGTATTATTTCAGTGTATTTCTAATTTGAAGATAAACAGGAAGCCTGGTGAACGTGAAACCAAGGCTCAAGCCTTTCGCTATACCAGATTATTTCTGATATCCCAGGTTTTGGAGACATTCTTTGCAGTCCTAAGGAAAATTCTTTTAAGGGAAGTTTTTTTTTATGAAATCAGTTAACTTTCATGTTATTTTTTGCCTGTGAATCTATTTTGTTTTGCTTTACTTCTTTGAGTGGGGATATTAGTGTCAATAAATGGTATAAACAGACAGTGATCAGCCTTGACATATCTAGTATCTGATCAACATCCAACCATCCAACCATAGTTGGGCTGTATTTTTAATGGAGGCAATATTCCTTTCAATGCTACTGAACATCTATTGATATGATGGATAAAATTTGCATAACTAGAAGTGGCTGGTCTCTCTTGTCTCTTTCAAAGTGCTGTCAAGAAATGTGAGATTCATCTGTTCCTCAAAAAATGAGAGGCATCTTGGTTTGGGATTCATTCTATAGGGTAGAAACACTGATGTCACATAAAGTGGGCTTTGGAACATGACATTATATTATTAGCATGCTGTTTCATATATACCTGGAATATTTGAAGATTTAAAGACAACTTTGCAATAAATAATGTTTTTTATCTTTGTAACTTATTGTTCCATTAGGGAGAAGGATGTAACATCACGAAGGAGTTAATAACATACCTATTTGCTTATTGTATTGCTTTAGAAATTAAAATGTCACGTATAAACACTTAAAACCTAAACCGTCATATCCTTTACTAATTGCTGTATTAACATTCCTATATCAATATCTTGTGCTAATTATGTTCTAGTTGCTTATCTGATGTCATAATATTTTAGAAAGTGCAAAAATTCTAATTTTAATTTAGAAAGTGCCAATATTTTAATATGGAGATTCTAAAAAACACCAGTACGTTTAGTGCAGTATGTAAAATAAAGTTAAATATTTTGCTTATGGGTAGGTGTACATACACATACATACACATGTACATATATGAATAGAGAAAAATCGTAAGAGTCAACCAATTAATGTAATCTCAAGTTTGTGAGATTTTATTATGATTCAGTTTGTTTCATCAGAAGTAAAAAGGTGGAAAGGAAATGAAGACAGAAAAGGTCCAATTCTGGCACAAATCAAGAAAGCCTGTGTTGAGACATAAGCCTCCAGTAAATTTCTGGCTCTAAGCACTTATAAGAAGGATGGTTTATAAGTCATACAATAAATATTCTTAGTGTAATGTTTCTGAAGCAGTCTACTTTTTTTCTATGCAAGACAAAAGGGTTCCAAAGAAACAATCACTTTCAACAATAACAGCAATTTTTAAAGATATGCATGAAACACAAAAGTAGAAGTAATAATAAATTCTACATTGTTATCCCTATTAAAAATATATTAAAGTTGTGTGTATCAACTGCAGAAAATGTAAATCATATAGAACCATGACTAGTCCATAAAAGTACATTTCCACAGTTTTGTTTATAGTTCTGGGAACAATTATTTTATTCTTAAGTTTATTCCCTGTACATTCTGTGACTTATAGTTGGAAGACACTGTCTGTGCTAATTTTTTATACTTCTCCCAATTAAATGGTCATTATACTCCTCTCAAAAGTAGCTCTAGTGACATAATCTTAGAATCATAGAATGGCTTGGGTTGGAAGGGAACTTAAAGATCATCTAGTTCCAACCCCCCTGCTATGGGTAGGGACATCCTGGACTAGATCAGGTCCTCAGAGTCTCAGCAAGCCTGACCTTAAATGTCTCCAGGGATGGGGCCTCCACCACTTCTCTGGACAACCTGTTCCAGAGTTTCACCAAGTGTCTCACTTGATGAACATTGATATCCTTCCATTTTCACCCCCCCACTTTGCCTCTAGGCAAATTCCATATACCCCTCTTGCCTCTGTCCCACACCAACCCTTTTCCAGCGTGTTGTCCCACAGATTCCACACAACTGGGCTCCACTGGAGACTTCTCCCCTCCCTTGATGTCTCCCAGTCATCCCTCTCCGCACCTTCTCCTATTTAACACCAGCGGGGAAGGGCAGCAGCCACCTTTTGCACCTTTTGCTTGTGTTTCCATTTCTTGCCTTAATGCTCTGCGGGGTTCGCCTGAGGTCCGATGAACGTTTAGCAGGAAAGCAGGAGCCTTGTGTTTTAGCTTTGTGTTCCAGCTTATGGCGCTGCGGGTGCAGTTTGAGTGAGTTCAGGATGTGGTTTAGCCCAGGGACAGGACAGCAGCAGCTCCACCCTCTGGCCCCGGTTATGCTCTATCTCTGTGTCTCTCAGCTGAAGCATCCGGAAGAACCCAATTCTCCGGGTGTCAAGGAACCAGGAGCCAGGAACATGGTGCCACTGTACCCTGGCTGGGTCAGGCAGAAGGCAGAATCCGTATCTGAAATGCTACAGCGAAGAAGAGAGAGCAGACAGCAAGCTGAAGAGTGCTGGGGTCTATTTTTTGTCTGGGTAACTTTGTGCTTCTTTGAGAGCTCTGAGTTACCACATCTGCAATTACAGGGGACCACACTTTGGTTGAAAAGGAGTAATTCAGTTCCTGCATGTAATTTCTACTGATTTTCTTGATAGGTAGTCAGTACATTAGTAAGTAAGAATGAAAGCCTCTGATTCTGTGAGGGAAGAGGAACTGAGAGATATGCTATGTTCTATGCAGTTACAGGCCAACACTGCAACAGCAGCAGGACTTTCAATTACAACCAAACAACTTGTCAAGATGGGTTACATTCAGTAAGTAGAATTTTGAGTCAAAATGTCCTAGTATTTTCTTGCGCTGTTCTCATCCTTGGGCAAGCTGTGAAAACAGCCCCATACTGTGAACATATAGAGCACCATGAGTTGTAATAATACACCAAGACAGGGAGATACAGGCAGAAAATTATCTTAGTGCAATTTCAGTGGAAAGAATACTGCTCTGAAATCAATTATTATTCTATCTCGTGTAAGCTGTCAACTAGAAAGATGCTGCAGAGAAAATCAATAACCTCCTAATAAAAATGATATGGGAAGTCAACCTGAGAGCATATGACTTAGCAAATAATAATTTTTATAGCATATTTTATATGAAGAACAATTTTCACCATGTATACCACACTTGATAAAGAAACCTGGAATAAAATATCCACATGTTTGGGCTACATGGGTAATTTGAAAACTTAGATGTAATTCCTCCATGATTTGGAGAAGTCCTTTTTGAAGAAGATTTCTCAAATTGAATGGCAGGCTCTTCATTCTTAAGAACATCTGGTAAGAAAGTGATTTGTTTTTACTCAGGTCTTTCAAGAAATACAGTTTTTCTATTTCCTAGTTGTTAAATGAGTACAGCATGTAAGACCTTGCTCAGTATGAATAGGAAAGCTGTTGTTGTCTTTAATCTGCCAGACTACTGAAAGATTTTATAGTATCATCTGAAATGCACTGCTGCATATGAGCTGGCCATGTTACAAAGAATAAAACACTGAGCTATCATCTTGTTATTATGAATACATCAAATGTCACCTTAATTATAACATTTTTAATATTGTAGCTATAAATTGTACAAATTTTAAAATAGTAGCTCTAAATAGTCTATCGTCTTTCAGTTATGTAGCACTTTCAATTCCTAGTGCATTGAAAAATGGAAAATTACATAGCTTGTCATAGATTCACCCTAATATGAGCTTTTCTTCATTTTCTTGTCTTTGTGCTCTTTAGTGAAACAGTGAATTCTAAATGGCCATCTGTCTAAATTGTTCTCCTCTTGTAGGTAGAGCTGATTTATTTACAAGGCACATCTTGGCAAGCATTCTTAGATTTCACCTAGGGTTTCAGGAAAACTGGGAACTGTTTCATAATTCACAACCATCAAGTGGAAGTGCTTTATGTTGCCTACACAGGGTACATAAAATATTTAGATGCTACAGTGGGGTTTGAAGAGAGTTTTGTCACATCAGTTTTGGCACAGCAGACAGTCAACACTTAATCCTCAAATCTGTGTTTTGAGAAAAGAGAACTGGAGGCAGTGAAACTCAGGTAGAAGAAAGGAATAAAGCAAATTATTTTCATTTCAAAGAATAGTGGAATTAAAATTGATTGGTTTTTACAGACATCAGATCAACTGAGGAAAATACATAACTTTTAATATCTGCTACTATGTGTTGTAATAGAGAAAAAATAACACAACATGTGAGCATGGACCCATGTATGAAATCAAGAGTATTTGGTGCAAGGTTATGCTAAGATTGAAGTTTTTAGAGTTAGGTAGGAAAATTAGCTCCACTATTTTTAGAAAGTGATATTAATAATTTTCAAGACATGGAGCGCTAGCTTGCATAGGTAGTTATGTCCTGGCTTGTTAACCATAACCTGAAGACAACCATGCAGAGTTCAAGGCTTATGGGACATTTATGTGAAATGCGGCTTGGAAAGTTACTGAGTACTAAAGAGTGAGTTTCAGACACAGGCTGTTGCTTCTAAAGAAAGACATAAAATCAGAGGAATATGGTTAATCTTAAGAACAGAATGTAACTTAAGAGCAAAAAAAAAAGGTTTCTCACTCCTTTGGGCAAGATGATTATAGCTTATGTCTTTAGGGTGGGCTACTACTGCTGTCTCTGGATCATGCTTCAAACTATTCATTTTTGCCTGTGAGCATCAGTCACTCTAGTGCATACCCAGAGAAAGCAGCTGCCACTGATATTTTGCTGCCCTGGGTATTGCTTTGCCTACTCAACCTAGCCAAGCAACAAGGCATGGCTCCAGGAATGACCATTTATATTGTACATTAAAGTTTAATGTTTGCTAAGATGTCAGAAGGTTAAGAGTATGACACCAGGGATAAGGAATTTTTAAAGCTGAACATAAGTGGAACTTGAATAACCTCTGGAAACTGGTGCAGTGAAGAATTCCTTATGGCAGGGGTAAATCTAATCAGAGCACACAAAATGGCAAAGAGTTGTCTAGTAGTGCTAGGAATATGACAACGTCTTTTAATTCAGAATCTGGTTGATAGAGAGAAATTAAAATACAGTTTTTGTTTTAATAGTGTGTGCTAGACCTATTGTTCCAGAGTAATTTACATAACAGCTGTGATAAATGGGTGTTTTAGCAGTATACTTAGTGATGTTTATGACTGTGCCTGAAGCAGTCTTGAAACGAACGCCTTTCAAGAAACAATTAATCCATCAAATATAGGTGGATATAGTGTCAAATAACTTGTAAGAAGAGTTCATTTTGTAAGTATGGTTAGTAGCAAAAGCTAAAAGAATAAAGAATTTTGAATTAGTTTTCTCAGAGATAAAAATGAAGGGGTTTAAGCTAAGACAGATCCATGTCCAGACTTTTGTAGGTTAAAAAAAATTTACTTTGGTATGCTAGTGTAAACTAAGTAATGGAAGAGTCCCAAACTTTGAATTCATTGAATGCGTCTGAAGTATCTCCATACAGAAATATGTATGCTGGTTTCTGATTTTTTTTTCACTCCAGTCTAGCATTTCACTCTACTTGACTGTTAAAAGTTCTTAGCACAGTTACATTTAGAACTAGCATTTTTATTTAGCTGCTGGAATAGAAGTTTATTCAGAATAAGTACAAAAAAAACCAAGGAAAATATTTAGTAGGATTTTTCCCTTTCATATAAAAAAATATGCCTGGAAAGGGGGGGAAAGGGGACCAGAAAGGAGTGGACAGTATTTTTTGACAACACAGCTGATAATCAACCTTCTTTAAATTTATTAACTCTACAAAAGCTAAATTGAGATACATAGATACATAATTTTTCATTTTCAGAAGACTGATGCTGACATATATGAATTTCAGTTATGTAGTTGTATAAATACAAGCAACATGTTTATGTAGAGATTTAAGCACTGCATCAATGTATAATACCTAATATATAGGTTGTCAATTTGTTTCACATTCTGATATGGAACCAGAAACTCTTCCTGTTCAACATCAAGACAGGTGACAACACTGAAGGTAAAAAGAAAATTAAGAAAGAAAAAAAAAGATAATTTTAAATAATCCCTCACTGGTTTTAGGGTACTGAAGGAAAAAGGCATTCCAAATCAAGATCTCTCCAAGATCCATTGTAAGATCTTGCAAGATCTTACAGCTGTAAGATTTTAATGTTGCTTGTGAACTGGATCCTTAGCTCTATATGGATGACTCTGGACAGAAAGAATTCATCAAATTACAACACAGATAGAACCACAATTTTGCTTCTGCTTTTGTAGACTCCTGCTCTAACAGACCTTCTGGTATGAGTTCAGGTAGATTTCAAGGAAATTTGTTCTTAGTGCAATCATCATCTGTGTTTTGCACTCATAGTAATTCAAATTCAATCTGATATTCATCTCTAACATTCCAAGAGTGATAATGTCAAACCTGATAAATATTTCTGCATTATATTAAATTCTCTGTTGGATGATGAAGGGAAATACTTGACACTGGGATTTTTTTTTCATTCTTTCCATTTTGCATGACATCCAAGGAGAGAAAAATGGCTTAAATCCAGGTTCTCATTAGTTTACTTTAACAGGAAGTGCCAGGACTCAAAGCATTCTGTAGACAATTGTAACCAAAAATTATATTCCTAATCATATATTCCATTTTCATTTTTTCTTTTGTGTCATGAATTGTAAAATATCAGCACTTATTTTAAGGTCGCAAAAGTCAAGGCTAGCAGAAAAGTATAGGCTTCCAGCAGGGATAGTGGGTCAATCAGACACCTCTAGTCTCAGCATGAAGCTTCTTCTGCAGCAAAGGTAAAGCAGGCTTGGCCTGGAATTTTCTCAACAAACTTATGGTTTATATTGGAGTGACAGGCTATTATTTTTTCCTCTGATCTTTTCCAAGGGAAAGCATCAGTAATTTTGCCTAATAGGGAACTGTTTAAGGCTCCACACTGGTTAAATGTCAGTATCATCTAAGCAAAACTACATATTACCTTCTTTTAATGAATGACATTTTTCATTATGATTCAATTTTTCTATTTCTTGGATACTGTTTTAATATATTTGCCCTTGAAACGTCTGTTTAGGTGCATGTAATTTTCTGTTATATGCAGTTTACCAAGATGAATCAGAAGATTAAAATATATCCCGGTTTCTACATTTGGCATAGAATTAATAATAAAGTAGAGCAACTTAATCACTATCATTGGGAAACAAATCTTTTATCTCTAGACATTTTTCCAAAGGCATACATATTTTTAAGACCTCTAAATACTGTTACAGCGCCATTCCTTCTCAAAGCTTGCCTTTGATATAAATTGGAATCACAGAATTGTAGAATAGTTTAGATTAAGTCCTACCCACCCTTCTCAAGCAGTGCCACCTAGAGTGGCCTGCCCGGGACTGCATTCAGACAACTTTTGAATATCACAAGTGATGGAGACTCCACAACCTGTCTGGGCAACCTGAGCCAGTGCTCTGTCACCCTCTCAGTTGTCACATGTTTAGAGTGAATCTCCTATGTTTCTGTTTGTGTCCATTGTCTTTTGTGTCATCACTGGCTGACACTGAAAAGAACCTTGCTTCATTCTCTTTCCATTCTCCCTTTATATATTTGTGCACATTGGTAAGATCATAGAATCATAGAATAGTTCGGGTTGGAGGGACTTTAAAGGTCATCTAGTTGCTCAGAGCCTTGTCCAGCCTGGCCTTAAGAACTTCCAGAGAGGGGGCATCCACAACCTCTCTGGTTAACCTGTTCCAGTGTTTCACCACCCTCATTGTAAAGCCATAAGCCTTCTCTCCAAGCTAAACAGTTCCAGCTCTCTCCGACCTTCTTCATAAGAGAAATGTTCACATTCCTTAATCTTTGTGATCCTTCATTGATCTCTCTCAAGCTCTGCAACTGTACACAGATCTAACTCAACATGTTTACTCCCTATACTGCCTACATTAGTATACAGGCCCTTCAGCAAAGCAAGAGCTGATAGGTACTGAAGTTGTAAATGATGAATATTGACAGGAGCACAGAGAATATGTATATAACATGTTAGAGCAGAATTGCAACTTCCTCAGAACTGTGCACCTCCAACTGCTTCACAATGTCTCAACACCTATGGCCTTATTCTATATGCTTGTTGTATCCACTTATTAAACCTGCTTTTTCTGACTGTCTTTGAGAAAGAAGTGCCTTTTCTATGCATTTGCCAAGGTCTCTAGACACCACTACATTACAAATTTTTAATGGTAGAAATAGTGTGTAGAATATATAAAACTATTATAAGTGTAATCTGTAATGTAATTTAAACCTGTTTCTAACCCTATACTTTCCAATTCTTGTTGTATTTATTACTTAAGTGCTTTGGAGAGGATGAGACTTTTCCCCAGGTGCAGAACCCTGAGACTAAGCAAGGAAAAAAAACAGCCATTCTGCAAATTCTGGAGCCATGGCCAGTTCAGAATGATAAAATCCAATTTCAGTGGATTCACTTGTCCTGAGACTAGACCAGGTCAATAGAGGAATAGTGTAACGCAGTGTGAAAAGTATGAGATACTAAATTTGATTCTGTGAATATGACTTCAAACTTAGAAAAAACCCTTTCTTTTTCCCTCAAGAAAGACATTCCAGGAATGTCTGGAGAGGTATCGAAAGTGAAGCTGCTCTCTAAGCCATCACAAGTTCTGAATCACAGGCTTATTAGTTTTATAGCTGATGCTTTTGTAATGCCTTTTTAAAATAAATGGTAAAGGAACTAGACCTGGACATTTAATTGCATACATGAGCAATTTACTAAGGACCTATCCGAGCTTCTATTCAACTGAGAAGCAAAGTTCTTAACCTCAGGAACATATGTCGTAAGTACAAATCAATTGAGTCTGAAGGTACAGAACACGCAGGCTCGTTTCACATTCTTTCTTTCCCTTTTTTTTTATTATCTTCTGCCATCACTATAATCCTGATATGGTAGATTTCATTATTAGGCAGATTGAAAGACAGTATTAAATAAGATAAAAAGCTTAGGGAAAGAAAGTGCTAAATGCCTGTAAGTGATTTGAAACAAAGTAAGTTATGAGAGTCTTGTATATCAACTCCAGATGTAATTGTACGTCTGATAAGACAAAGAGGGGAGGTCTAATGATGTGTCACCCTTTTCATAGGTGCCTTATTACAGCTCTTTGTTTTTTAGAATTATGCCACTATTGATAATTCTTAGACCAATCTCCTAAATCCTAATTAAATGAGAACAGGATTTGACTATCAGATGTTATGTGATTGCAAGGATATTTTAATGTAGCATAAGGAAAGCATTTATCTGGGTTTACTTTCACTCATTTACAGCCCTTGTAGTATTATAATCCCCTTCCAGCAGCATCACAGACCAGATCTGTGACTAGTTCACTATACAAGTTCCTCATTACTGATGATACAAATTACGTATTTTAAGCTCTCCTGCTATTGACCTATCTGGTCACAAAAAAAAAAAGACAATCAAACAATACCCGGAAATACTGGTATTCTTCCTCCTAAGTCATGAGTTGGTGAGGTGAAAATTGTGCAACATTTTTTCAACTTCCAGATAATTAATAAAGTGAGACATTCACAGGTTTCAAGTGGAAACCTTTGAAACCTTTCCTTGCAAATTTTTCATCTTAGGATCCCTACATCCTCTCCACATATAGACTATGAAGAGTATAGTTCACTGGTTATCAGACTATAATCTTTGTCACTATTTGGCTTGATTTAAATGCTTAAGCATATGTTTCCAGCACTGTTTATAATGCTTAGAAGTCTCCATAAAGAGTTACTTTCCTGCTAAAGATTCAAGAGGCTTCTGGAAAACCTGTCTCTTCAGACTGGTAATTGGCAAGAGGGCAACTGATATGACATAAGACATTTTTTACAGGTAACCAACTGTTTTCCTCTCATGTGATTAAGAAATAGTAGAAGAAGCAATGAAAAAAAACTTTTCATGCTCATTTAGTTTATATATGATTTTGTCATTTTAATTAAGTAAATCTAGGATGAAGTTAGACAGATTAAGGGTCTTGCTGATCTCAAATCAACAGCTATTAAAAACTTATTACAACTATTGACAATTCAGGAACAGGAAAATGCATGGATTGATTCAAATGCTGATAAAAGTTTTTCACTAACAATATCAATCTGAACACATTTGCAGAAGGTTATATATAAGACAATTCTACAATAGCATGACTGTTTGCTTTGTTACAAATTTGCACTGCTTATAGGAACTTCTAAGCTATGTATTGCATGTGTATTTTAAATATATACTTCACATGACCAACATGAAGAGTATAAAGAACTGCAGTAGTTGCATTTTCATAAAGCAATGTGGTTTTGGAGAATGCTATAGAAAAGCAGCTTTGGAAACAGATATAAGTGAAATCTTTCTTAAAATAAGACAATATCATTTTAATACTAATTATTAAAAGGGTTTTAAATTATATTTTAATACATTGTTTTCCATAACTGTCCTGGTTTGAGGTAGAATGGGGTAAATTTTCTGGTTTGTGTTTGTACTAATATTTTTACTTGTTATTACTGTGTGTAAGATTGTTTACCGTTGTATAATGTCTAAAGAAAAACGGAGGAATTCGTGGAGGATGGAAACTGGCTAGGGAGTTGTCCTGGTTTTGGGCCAAAATTAATAAATTAGCCCCCCAGAGACAGATGGTCCTCCCTCTCTCTCTGAAGAGAGGAGAAAAGGAAAGGAGGAGATTTAAGAG
>VZTY01001484.1:16407-41383 GCA_013400935.1 Turnix velox
GGCCTTACCACGTGGAAACTCGATGGTGTTGCAGGGAGCTGGATTCTCCTCGGCCTGCTCACGTGGGGTCGTGATCATCATCCCTGGAGCTGGATTCGGTCTTGTAAATATTGTACACCTTTTTGTCTTTTCCTTTTGATTTTGTCTATTGTTTCATTATCTATTAAAGTAGTTTGGAATTCTTCCGAACTCTTAAATCTCCTCCTTCCTTCCTCTCCTCTCTTCAGAGAGAGGAGGGAGGGCCATCTGTCTCTGGGGGGCTAATTTATTAATTTTGGCCCAAAACCAGGACAATAAGTAAGCTATATAGCATTTTATATAGCATTTTATTGCCAGAAAACCTAGTTTAATTCTTAAGAAAAACTAATTGCTATGACAGCCTAATTTTTTATTGAACTTTATGCCATAGTTCTAAGGCCATTCAGTCAATTATTAGTTAAAAAGGCAGATGAATTCCTATCTGGATTTTGAAAGCACCATCATCACAGAAGGGAAATAGATAGCACCTTCATGATCCCTAGTGCGATTTCATACAACATTTTTGGGGTCTGATCATGAGTGGCAGACAATGGCCTCTGAAGAATCTTATGTTTCCTTCTAAGGAACTCTGAGGAAAAAAACCAAAACCCACTGGTAAATAAAGTCTTTCCCTTTGGCTTGGAAAGAAGATGGAGAATAAGACTTTTTCCTCCAGTAATTTTCTGGAAATTCATCAAAATTATCTTTTAAAGTTCAAAATACCCAGTAAACTCTAATACAAGTTGGTTTCTCAGCTGTGAAAAAAACACAGCCTGTCTGTAGGGTTTATGTTGCTGTATGATTCAGCTGTATGCGGCACAGATTAGTTTACTTGAAGAGCTAGAGAAGGTAAGTGATGATGTTTATAGGTAGAATGGTTGGCATAACAGGTTATGAAATAAAGTCTATCTTTCATATTCCATCCTTTCTCTCCTCCTAAAAGAATATTCATTCTTGAGTAGACCACAAGCCTGAACAAGTGAATCTTCATCAATATTTTTTTAGAGCAGCCAGACGATGCATGAAAGCAAATTCATACTTAGCCCTGTCTTTATGAAATGCTATGGAGAATCTATGACCCATGAAAGGGACCACTAATATAGGAAATGCAAGGATGGCGTTATGTAGTAAATCATCTGTCTTGTCTGCCTGATAGAAAATATGCTGACAGCCAAAATAGTGAAGCAGTTAGTGATGTTTCTGCAATTTATTTGCTGGACATCTTGCTTGAGACATCATGAAAGCACTCATAAAATTATTATTGCTGCAAGTCTTTGGTAAACTTGATAAGTAGCGAAAGTGTCCTTTTAGCAACTTGAGTTAAATCACATCTATCATCCTACCCCCATTTTTTTTTTCTTTAGACATTTAGCTGTCATTTGACTGACATTTCCCTGTCATGTGATGGATTTGAGTAAGGAGTAGGATGGAGACTCAGATGGACAAAAGAGTTTATGAAATGAGTTCCAAACAAAAATTAGTTCAAACCCTCACTAAAATTAAACTTCTAAAAATTTAAAATCTAATTACTTGCTAGAAGGCGCAATGCTTTCCTTTGAGTAGCAAAGTGGGAGCCAGGGGAAAGTGCCAAATTGTGTTAAGTGATTTATCAAATGAAAAATACACAGACCACTGATTTTGTGATATTTCATAGGGAAAAGCTGTGAAAGGATAGGAAAATAGATGGGCTGTCTGAGAGAGAAACTTCGTTGCTTTCTCTAGGCCACGGCAAATGCTCTCTCTACAGTGCCTATTTACTAAGGTATTGAAAAAGGTGCTCTAAAATATAATATTAAATATTTGAATAACAATTATACATATTTATCTATATCTGTAGGCATATGGGCATCTCTCCCACTGGAAGCTCCTGGATTTTATTTTTTGCTTAATGTTGTATGCTCATGATGATAATTGTGTCCCATTTATACTTCCTTCTCAGGAGGACTAAAAATTGAGCATTATGATGACAGAGTAATACAGATGACCAAATAAAAAAATACTTTTTCAGCTTACATTTTCTATTCCTTCATTTTTGTTAATGCAGTTTCTAATTAAAAATTGTTGTCTCAAGTCCACTTTTTGTTTTCCCTGTGCTTCTTTTACTGTCACTTAACTAAATGGTGCTATGCTAAAAGCCCTATAATTTCTCGTGGAATTTTTGACTCCTACGTGTTCTATCTAACATTTTTCTGTAGCCAGAAAGGGAGTGTAAGCACATTCCCTTAAATGGCTCATTACAATTTGCATTTTTATTTACTCATATAACAAAATGACTTTGATTAACTGTCTAGGACCACTAGTATTTGTTTCAGATGACAATCCATTTCATGTTTTTTTAATGCAACTAGGATTTTATCTATTTTCCGTATCCCTAGAAAGATCTTCCAAGGATTGTGCATTTTTGTATTTACTCACAAATAAGAAAGCGGTTGCTAATGAGCATGTAGGATATTTAAAATGCAGTTCATAGGATTGTTTTTTGTATTTTCTCCAGTCAGAAAGAGAAGCAGACAGTTTTTTCCTAAAGGCATGAGGTTTAATAACAAGTATTGTGCTCTTGGCTCTTTAAATATTTTTTGTGCAATGCTTTCTTTTCTTTTGTAACTCCGTCCTCTCTCAGTATCTGTTTTCACTCCAGTGAAAATTATATTCCTTCTAAACAACTGCCTTTGTACATTTTATTTTCTCTCCGAATCATATGTCAATCAGCTTGGTATTATTTTATCTGCTTGTAGATTAAAATGGAATTGTGACACAAAAATTAAAATAGGTTTTCCTGTATAATTCAGCTAAATTGGTTGCTTATGTTTTGCTATTAGTGGAAATAACAAAAACATTAAAATTATTTGATTTCTTTTAAGGATTATCACATGTACCTTTGAAGAAAATCTTTATGATGAAAGTAATGAGAATATATTTTAAAAAATAACAAACCAAAGAAAAACCCCTCTGAGAATAGAGGTAAAGTGTCTAAGCAAGCAGCAAACATGCACAAAAAAAGGAAATAGTAAAGAAAACTCTAGTTTCTCTGGAATTCATGATTCACACATGTACTGAAAGCTCTTTTTTGTGAGCCTTACATTAGGTCTTTTCTGATTGCGAAGTTGCATTACCTGATGAATTTGTCAGGAAAGTTTTACAGCAAGCATGAATATTCAGGACAAGATTAAGTAATGAGCTTGCTGGTGTTCATCAGAAGTAGCTGTATTGTTTTTCTGTGATGTAACATGGCTTTGGCCTGTGTTGCAGAAAATATTGTGTTATTGCCAGCACACCTAGCCAAGTTCAGAGACACAAAATCTTGCTGCAATGAGAATGTATTTCATTGCAAATGCACAGTTCCAAATCTCCCTCTGATTACTTTGAGTATTTCTGTGTTAAGCATCACTTTTTTCTGTAACTCTACTTTCCTGCTAAAAAGTCACTGAAAATAATCACATTTGCATTTTTAAAACTGGACACTTTTTCCCAGTTGCAGTAACTTTAGGCTTATAGACTGTTTTGGTTCCAAACATTAGAGAATATGTATATTCCAGTTTTCTTAAGCACACTGGTAGTCTGTTCTCAAAATGGTTTTTGGGGGGTTTTGTATGTATGTGTGTATTCTGAATTGTAAATTAAATATACTGATAGTATGTACAAATTGGCATATAAACTTCAAAATGAGTGCTCTGCTCATTAACTGATTACTCTAGACAGATTTTTCAGATTGCTAAATAGTGAATATAATCAGTACTTTAGAGGAGCAGTACTTTAGATTTTGCAGTAACAAAACACGTGAAAGACCCAAGGCAAAACTCTGTGTATGTATGTTACATGATTCTCCATATGCTTCAAATAAGAATGTATCAATTTCATCTCTTTTAATCCAGTGGCGGAGTGGGTTCCTCTAAATTAAGACTGTATTGGTTTGAGTCCGACCTAAAGCATAAATTTACTCTCCCAAATTAATATTGAAGGCTCTAATCTTGATAGAACTGATTCTTCTTTAACCAGATGAGTTAATCTCAATTTTGTTCTTCTTTTCATCACTGTATGTTCACGGTGTCCATATAAAATGAAAGGTGATTTATTATTCTAATAACTTAGGAAAAAAAGCATGGCAAAGACAATCAGAATGTGCTCAAGAATACTGGCAATGAATGCTGTAGCCTAACTCTTCTTTCCTTTACAGTTTGTATTTTAAAGCCCAAGATCATGAACAATATAAAGTTAAGCACTACATAGGAATATGAAGTCACTCTATGATAGTAAAAAATATCTTGGAATCAGTAGTATTTTTGGAAAAGCTCAGCAGCAAAGTTATTTCAAAGATTTGCTATAACTGCAAAAAGCCCCCAACTTCAAAGCTATATAGGAAAAGCCTGGAAATTGCCTTCAGAATTTCCTATGAAATAACAGATTTTTTTTCAGTAAAGGCACTGTGAAGGCTCTGTCCTGCTTTCCCACTACCATATTCCCACCAGAAAAACCTGCAGTGGTTTATTCCTGGGCAGGAAATTGTGTTCAATGATATACTTGAAAGAATTTATTTCAGTTGCGTCTGGATAGCCCTGTATACATATTGGGGGAAAAAATACCAGTTTTATGACATCTGTCTCATTTGCATCAAGAGACTGATGTCCTC
Source organism: Turnix velox (assembly GCA_013400935.1). NCBI lineage: Eukaryota > Metazoa > Chordata > Aves > Charadriiformes > Turnicidae > Turnix > Turnix velox. The sequence continues at coordinate 21,053 of VZTY01001484.1, forward strand.
ATCAGAAGACTTGAGAAGTCTTCAGCTTGACTGTGTATTAACTCATTTTGGCAGACGGACATCACCAAGATTTTAAGGTCAGAAAGAATGGTTTTCTGATGTTTGTTGAAAACCAGGCGACAAATCTAGTAGTAAAAGCTGTTTGAGAAAGTGAGAGGGGGTTCTAAAGTAATCACTAAATCTATTTTTGGCTACTACAAAATACGGTAACAGATTTGTTGAGGCACAGAACTGCTGCCTTCCTAGGAAACTTGTCTGCATTTTCTCTGCAATATCTTTCTGAAAAATGAAGTCATGGACCTCAACCCCTACTAGTTATGTTGGTCATTGTTCTGATACATGGCCTGGGCATGGTTGACTGATAGAGTTGTGCTAAACTCTCGCAGTTGAAAATTCCTTTCTCTATGGTCAACAGTAATATTTTAGGTCTTTACACTCTTGCAGAATTATTATTGCATGATTTACTTTAAGAAATTTAATCCCATGATAAAGTGTTGATCAAATGCAAATACCTACACTGGAACCACATGCCTTGTTTACATTAAAAGATAGGATGGATCCAACATCTTTTCTGTCCCTGGGGTGAAAAGTTTGGAAGATCTAAGCTTTCTTGTGCTTCAGAACAGGATGGACTCATACAGACTTTACACTGGGAGCAGTTCTTGACCCCAAAAGCAGCAGGACAGGCTAGTTTGTGGCCAAACCTGTACCAGGAACTGTGCTAATATTTTCACAATAAGGATGATTGCAGAATGATGTGAAAGCTGCTATCTTGAGCCTGAGTTTTTTTCTGTCTTTGTCCAAAAGACCATGGTACATGATACAAGAATATAGAAATGAGAACTATGTATAGGATTGTGTTCAGTGAAATCACCCCCATGGAACTTTGTGGGAATTTAAGGTTTTTCAAAGTGATTTTTATGGTTTTGTTTTAATATAATATTGAAATTATATTTGTGGGAATCTGCACTTCTTTTTGAACACACTGAATACTCCAAACAATAAATTTCTATGCATAAAATACAAATAATTTTCGTTCATATTTTTAAAACCACTTATCTGTTGCCTTTCAATGTTCAGAAAAGTTTGCTGGTTTGCAGCTCTCATTCAGAAAAAAATTATTTATACAAATCAGATCTATATTTGCACATTTCCATTCTTATGTTGTAGAATCATCTGCAAATTTGTTCTGCATAGCTTAGTCATTCTGAAGCTTTCTCAGAAACAGAGTGGAGAAATTGTAAGGTACAGGTTACAAAGGTTGTCTGTCAAAGTCCAGCTCATATCCATAAAGCTTCTCAGTGTATTTCAAAAAGATCCCTATTTAACACAGGAAAAAGTACCTTATGAGGAAGAGAGCAAATGTCAAATGAATTTGTGCTAAGCTATCATCTGAGGAGAGATGAACCTGAACTGCATTCTTCATGAGTAGTCTAATTCATGGGTTTGCTTTCATTTGCTGAATTTATGTAATGATAATTTCTCAGTAACACAGGGTCATATAAAAACAAGCAGCAGGAATAATCATAATTCTGAATAATTTTAGATCTCTTTCTTTAACTGATACCTTTGATAACAGCTTAACCTTACACTTCAGACACTGCTCAGCTGCTATAGCTGTACATCATTCTCTCTTGTATTTCAGTAGGTTAATCAATATTCTCCTGTATGGGTGGGTTTCAGTTTATGTTCATAAGAGACAAATCATGATTTTTCTCCTCTGGTGTTTCTTCTAATATGTGCTTTGCTGGTTTGAGAACCCAGTAACAAAGGAGGCCAACTAATAGATCATTCTAAGGACTGGACTACTAGGAAGTTCTTTGAAATTTGACACAAATGGAGCTCTTTGAAAGCAGGATAATTTTGTATCAACCAATAGACACCTGCTAAAATGGTTCTTTCTTTAACTAGCAATTTTATGATGACCTTGCCTCACTGTCACACCTTGCAAGGACAATTATGGATTTACTTCTACAGAGAAAGAAGATCTAAGGGATCCTTGGAGTAACAAAGGGATCTTTAGGATGAAGAACTCATGTGAGAGAGCTTCACAGACATCTACTCAAGCCTGTGAAGACTAAAGTTTAGGATAAAACTTGCTAAGTCTACTGTAAGAAATTACTGAATCAGTTTTAGATTTTTTTGTTTAAGTCAAATCTTTGGGTAATGTAAAATGCAGAAGGATATTTTTAGGAACAAACATAGTTTAGCTCTGTCTCCATTAAGAAAAAGAATGTTTAAATGCCCTTCACTCTGGAGGGTACATACAAAAATTCAGAGAGAAGTTGTGCTGGTACTAAGGGCTAATCTGTAAAGCAACAATTTTTTTCCAGATGACAAAAGCAGCTCTGACTGATTTATGAAGTGATGTGATAATGCTCATTAGTGACTGTGGTTTGACTTAAATATGCTGAAAGAGAAAAGTAGAAAGACTCCAATGAACTACAAATAGATTTTATTCAAATAAGAGTGCTTCAAAGAGCTGACTTGTGGTTAAATAGCTTTTAATTCCTGCAGTTTGTTGATGCTGAAAAATCTTTCTGAAAAGTTATTTGTTTAGACAAACTTTTATTTATCCTCAGAGGCTTCTGATCACTTAGACATAATAAGTTAGATTTGCACTTTTTAGTCATATTAACAGTGTAGCTGCTACTATGTGTAGTCAGTGCTGGTCAGAAAATCTGGCCTAAAGTCTGTTCAGGTAGAATCTGCTTAGCTTTTCCTGTAGTAGCTACATCAGAACTACCTTACTGCATGAGAACAAAACCATGTGCCATATTTTTGCCTCTGTCAAAGGCCTGATGTAGGCCTTCAGATGGGTAAGAAAGCATGTTTCACATTCAGTGCTTACCTGGCAGACCTGTCCAGAAAAACCTTCTTGTTCAGGAGGAAGTGATTACTTCTTCTGCCTCTCCTTGACAGATGTCAGAAGCCAGTACCTGAGAAAAGCAGAGTATATGAACAGTATTTTCTGAGTCATACAAAGATCCTTTTTTTTGACTTTGATGGATCTCCATTCATATTTCTAATCACTTTTAAAATCCATTTTTATCTTTGGCTTCTGCAACATCCTGTGGCATTAAGTTCTACAATTTAATTATGCACTCTGTGAAAAAGAACTTCCTTTCGTTTGCTGAAAATTTTCTGAATTATAATTACATTTAGCACCCCATATTCTTGTTTTATAAAAATAATGTGTAATTGCTCCCTAGTCTCTCATTATTCATGTCTTTAGTAATTTTATGTATCAAGAACATATCCCTTTGGGTATTTTCTCTCTTAGCAAAAGATTCCTAATCTAATATCCCCTTCTGCAGAAGTACTTCCAGCCTTGACAATTCTCCTATCTGTCTCATTTTAGTTTTACTGTACTCTAGTGGTCGGAGGCACTTAGAGGTGCAAGTAATACTAGGCACATGGTCAGCTTTCAGTGCATTGTGCACAAAAAGACTGAGTTAAACAGCCAACTTATACTTCTGTAATATGAATGTATCAGAATGTTTCACTAAAGCTTTAAATATAATTCTACAAGTTTTATATTTCAGATCCTTTGAGGCTCACTTTGACATGAATACAAGGCTTCTTAGCTGCCTGCCTGAAGTCTCCACTGCTCGAGTCCTTTCTCTGAAGAGTTTCCATGGTATTAGCTGCTATGAGGGAAGGAAAGAAAACTGAGAGACAAATATAAATGTATTTTACCGTGATATCCACATTGTCTTAGGGTAGTTCCCCAGGAAATTCACTGGTAAAATTTTATCTTTGTTGATAGGAAAAAACAGAGAAATATTGTCAGTTTTATTTGAGATAGTGACTCTAGAGTTTGCTGTTGCCATGTCAGTCATTGTCTATTTTTTAGCTTTTGCAGTTTGAAGCAGTCCATCAAAATTTTTAAAGAACCTTTGTCCTTGAAGTCTTTTCTCTACCTGAACTCCTGTAAAGCATTCCAGTCTGAGTTGTGCTTCATATATTTATTCTGTTGTCCCCTCACAGTGGCTCAGAACATTTTAACCAAAATTTAGAAATAAACCCATATGTTTTAAAGACAAATGACAATATAAAAAACCCAAGGATCTCTGTGGTCTATGAGTTCACATACGTCTGTCTGTATTTGTGATTTCTGAGTAACATTTGACTGACTCTATGTAGAACGTATAATAGTTTTTTTCCTAAACACATTACTGTTGGATAATGGTGCTACTCAAGATTCAAGAAAGATGCTTTAAAGACACAGAACTAGAAAGCATTTCCCTGAAATTTCAGAGAATAGGAAATATAAAGTCACGTTATTATTATCCAGGAGAAATATATCAAATTATGAAGATGTCACTCATTACAGAAACTTGGAATAATTATTTTGATATCTTCTGATGGGTTAAAAAAAAAATCTGTTATCTAAACTACAACATCCAAAGCCTCTTTGAGATTTTTCAAGTTGTTTCTTGTACATACCATTAGATCAATCAGGCACAATAGGGCAAGGCACTATGTATGCAAAATATTTACACATTGTCTGTTTCAATTTAATTATAAGATATGATATCATATATCGTTTTAATGACTCCTTTAGCAGGACTTCAAGTCCTTTCTTATAATAAAACTATTTCACATTTTGTCCTTGCCAATATCAGTTTAAAAGAAGTGAATACTTCCTATCAGTCTTGTTAAGGGAGATGACCTGTCCAACCCCTCAGTAGAAGGTTTGGATTCCCATTAAAAGTTTTCAGTTCTCTCCTTTCAGCTACTGTGTGTGCTGTATCTTTTGTAGATACTTTTTCAAAAAATAAATGACCCAGTCAAAGGTAAAGAAGATTTTACCTCTAAACTTTAAATTTGTTACTGAGCATTGGTGCTAGATCAATATTTGCATTAGGTAAGGTGAACTAGTTGGACAAAAGAAGATCAAAATGAAAGATAGTTACTACCTATCTTTAGATAGTTTAACCTTTAGGTCGCAAGAACTGTTAGTGTAAAATAGGTAGAAAATGGTGTGTTTGGTTGTATTTAATCTTTCAGGATGAGTGCTGCTATGAGTTTTTGCTGATTAAAGAGAAAGCTAAAGGCATGATATTTTTGTGAAGCAGCACATTTCAAGTGTTTGATAGAACTGATATTAGTTAGAGGTGCAGTGACAATCAAGGTAATATAAAGTAATAATTTTTTTTTTAAATTTTTCAAAAGTATTTTATCTGGTTAAGGAGAATTACACTTTAATAGCCAATAGCACTAACAGATGCTTGGTAAATAAAGATTAGGAGAAGTTGTCTTACAGGTGCATTGAAGATGGCTCTTGCCTGGAATACATTTATTCCAGTCTTTAGCTTTGTTAAATGTAGGTAAATGAGCAATTCATGTCACGTTAGCAATAGTGAATGTTAATTCTGCCTCCTCCTGCTTTCTGCTTTAGAGAAATTGGGGTTTTTTGCAATACTTGAAGCATTACTTATCAAAAAGAGCCATTACCTTCTTTTATGGAATCAGAACTCTGTCCAGAGGCAGATTACAAATTCCATCAAGTCTGTGGCTTTTAAGTGCAAGGAGCAATTGGCAAACTGAAATAAAAAGAATACAAGACTATAATGTTAAAAATAATGTAATAAAAACAATTTTAATTTAAATTAAATATATAATGTCAAAATCAATGAGAACTTTGCTTAGACAACATCAGAAATTGACAAATAGAATCAAATGTTCCATTGCATTTATTGTAGGAGAATAAATTTGTACTTTTACATCAGGAAGCACATGGGGCTGTATTGCAGTTTCACAAGTAGATATTTAGAAGATACGTTTTGCCAAATGTAACATTATCTTCCTAATAGAATTTGTATATAATTTTGGATGGGATGGGTATGATGAGATCTATAGGGTTAAGAAGAATGCTGAACTTTGATAAGGAGTAATGTCAGTTGCAATAACCACTTTTAACCAATATGTTGTGGAATATCTGCATTTTTTATATCTTTTTATTTCATATGTGACTCAGTTTTACATCATTCAGTTTAAGCCACAGAAGCCTTCATCCAATATGAATCAGATTTAGTGAAATTACCTTCCCTCAGATCATCTGGTGAATGTAAAACACAAAGCTGGTTCCTTAACAGGAAAACTTTATGTGCTTTATTTTTAGGACATTTTCACAAACTTGTTCTGCTGTGTCCTGTGTGAAAGGTCTAACTCCAGAAAGACTTGATAAAACAGCTTTCTCTTGCACTCTGTCTCTTGTTTTTTCAGTCTCTCAGTTTTACTTTTATTTGAAAGGATTTTTGTTAGATTGCGCAAACTACAAACATCAAAATAACACTATTCAGCAGTTTCAGTTCTAGAAAAGCAGCTTTCCAGCATTCAAAGATCTGTAACATTATTGAAGCATGATTTTACTCTTGTAAAGGGAAACAGTGAATATCACTATAAAGATTTTCTGATAATGTTACATTTAACAAAGATAATTTCAGTCCATTTTGCCAGCTGTATGCCTAGATCATACATAACAGCAATTTTTTTTTAATAAAGATACAACACTTACATGATTTCTTTATCATATCAGCTAATTTTGATGTGAAATAGAGTCTTTTTAGCATCTAAACAATCTCTTCCCTCAGTTTATGCAGAAATTATATGAAAGAAACCTAATGAAGCAAAAAAATAATACTAAGGTTTGATGACATATTTTTCAACTTGTATCAACATATTTTATTTTAAAACTTTGTTAGTCTTTCTTCTTTATTGTTAGATGTCCTGGTTTTGGGCCAAAATTAATAAATTAGCCCCCCCAGAGACAGATGGTCCTCCCTCTCTCTCTCTGAAGAGAGGAGAGGAAGGAAGGAGGAGATTTAAGAGTTCGGAAGAATTCCAAACTACTTTTATAAATAATGAAACAATAAACAAAATCAAAAGGAAAAGATAAAAAGGTGTACAATATTTACAAGACCGAATCCAGCTCCCGGGATGATGATCAGGTCCCCGCGTGAGCAGGCCGAGGAGAATCCAGCTCCCGGGATGACGATCGCGCTTCCACGTGGTCAGGCCGAGGAGAGTAGGCCTGAGAGAGCGCAGGGTCGGGGAGGGGGACGCCGACGAGGGAAGCGCCGAGGAGGAAGAGCCGCGATGAGGGAAGAGAGGCGAGGGGGGAAGAGAGAGCCTGACCCCTTCGATCCCTCCTTTTATATGTTGAGGGCATGAGGCAGATGGGATGGAATACATTGGTTACATGTTACATCCATCAATGTAGAACCCTCCCCTTGCGGTTTCTCTTTCCGGTACAAACGACCACGAGTTCCTTCTTCACTAGTGCTTCGGCATCTCCCCCAGGCTGGCTCCAACCTGGCGAGGTCTGCCTGAGGCTTCGATAGCGCTCCTTTGTCTTCCTATTGAGAAGTTGATGGCCATCGTTAACTCCCTAGCCAGTTTCTATCCTCCACGAATTCCTCCGTTTTTCTTTAAACATTATACAACGGTAAACAATCTTACACACAATAATAAGTAAAAATATTAGTACAAACACAAACCAGAAAATTTACCCCATTCTACCTCAAACCAGGACATTAGAAAAGAAGTGCTGGTAAATAACTCCTTAAATACAATATACAGTAAAGACTAACAAAACTGACTTATGATTGATGTTGTGTTCTTCCACAATTACTTCTTTTTTTACCCACTAATTCTCTAGCAGACCTGCTAACTGTCTCACAGTTCTTCCCCTTTTGATACAGATTAAGAATTTCTTCTTTGATGCTTGTGTTATCTGTTTGATCTTTAGTTTTGTCTTACCCTTCTCATCTTCCTTCCTGCATGTCAGGTGCTAAGGTCATGGCTTGACCGTTCTGCACTTTAGCTCCATGGCCTCTGGAGATGTACAGAAGCCAATAGTTTTTAGAGCATTCTTGAGGCTGTGCTAAACTTTGCCAGAGGCTGTAATGACCTTATTATTATCAAGAGATCATCAATATTTCAGAAAGCTATCTTTGTCTTCACGTCTTTTCTGTAGTATCTAGATTCCTACTAGTGATGAAGAACTACCAGTTAGCATTTTACATTACTCTGAAGTGATATAATACAGATTTTTCTCCCATGAAATTCAATGCACTAAGGTAGAATTAATATAAATATTTAAGCAGTAGTTTATTTTGTCTGGATCACATGATCTCCTTAAGGTGATCTTGTCATTTTTATATATCTTACTACAAAAAGCATTGCAAAAAGCATGAGCAGTCTTCAGTAACACCAAGGACTTAATTAATACTTTACAGATTATGAATATGCTGTAATAGCAAATGGTTTGAAGAAAAATGTTTTGAACAGATTGGCACTATGGGTGTTCTCTACAAAATGTCTGGACATCCTGAGATATCATAGAATCACAGAACGGCTAAGACTGGAAGAGACCTCTGGTGGTCATCTGATCCAACATCTCTGCTTGAGCAAGACCATTTACAACCAGCTTCCTGCCCGAGATGACTTTTAAATATCTCAAGAAGTGAAACTACAAATTCTCTGGACAAACTGCCAGTGCTTAGTTGTGTTTACAGCAGAAAAAACATTTCCTGAAGTGGAACTTAGTGCACCCTCAGCAAGTTTGCTGACAACACTAAAATAAGTGGTGTGAATAGCACGGTGGAGGGACAGGTTATCCAGAGGGACCTAGACAGGCTAAAGATACAGACTTGAGCAAAATTCATGAAGGACAGACAAACAAGGACAAATGCAGGGTGTTGCGCTTGGGTTGGGGCAGTCCTCATTAGCTATACAGGCTTGAGAAAGACATGACAGAGAGCAGCCCTGTGGAGTAGAACTTGGGGGTACTGATGGATTTAAAGCTGAACATGAGCCAACATTGTGCATTCATGTGCACTAATATATCTTTTACAGTATCAGAAGAGCTGTGGCCAGCTGATCAAGTGAGGTAATTCTGCCCCTTTAGTTGGCTTTTTTGAGACCCCCCCACCCAGACTACTGTGCCCAGTTCTGGTGCCTGCAGCACAAGAAGGACATAGACCTCTTGGAGAGGGTCCAGAGGAGAGCAGCGAGGATAATCAGAAGGACAAAGCGCTTCTCCTGTGAAGACAGGTTGAGAGAGCAGGAGTTGTTCATCCTGGAGAGGAAAGGGCTATGGGGAGAACTCGAGAAGTTTTTCACCACAAGAGTGGTGAGGCACTGGAACAGATTGCCCAGAGTGGTGGTGGAGGCCCCACCACTGGAGAATTTCAAGTCCAGGCTTGATGAGTCTCTGAGCAACCTGATCTGGTATACGACATCCCTGTTCACTTCAGGAGGTTAGTCTAGATTACCTTTGAAGGTCCTTGCCAACTCAACACATTCTATGAGTTTGTGATTCTACTTCATGTGGCAGATCAACAATATTGCATTCAGAATCACTTCTTCTCAAAATTATTTTCAAACATGGTTTTCACTTTAAAAAACTCGTGAGTTCCTTCTGTTGTTTTCTATGCCTTGGATGTGAAAATATTTTTGCCATGCAGTGATAGAAACATGTACGTCACAGAGGGTTATGGTTACAGAAGTTGATGGATATTGGAGGTAAAATTGATATTCTGAATTATTTTAACTGGTAGTTTTTCTTTTAAGGTGGTGAGAAAAAACCTCTTTGTAGTGGGAAGAAAAGACCTTTTATTGTTTAGATCTCAGGTGTGAGAAGCACTCTGAATATATAAAAGCTTACAGTGAAAAACAGTGACAGGAAACTACTGATGAATTCCTGTGACTACAGTTTTCAACTTTGTACTTTATAAATATTTATCCAACTTTTTAAGTTCCTGCAGTCTGTAAAATTCTTGAGATTTTTCCTGTCATATTTCACTATTCAGCCTTTGTTAGCATGTCCTCTGAGTCTTTCAAACTTTCGATAAACAATATGACTTTACTGCTTCAATACTAAGTACATTCACCTGCTTAAGAAGGCAGAAATAGCAACATTGAGATATATTCCTCTTTACTAATAGTCAAGAAAATCAACATTTGAATTATGTTAAAGCTTTGTCACAAAGTAGCTATAGTAGAAATCCCTAAAAGTTTCTGTAGCAAGTACTCCCAATGCAGAGAATCATAGGAGAATATTTGCATCTTGAGTTAAAAAAAGCCTACTTCTAAGAATTCATTAATTTAAAAAGATAGCTTTTATAAAGTAAATTGATGTTATTTTTTCTTGATTTTAATTTTGCTTAATTTTTCTTCCATTCAAAATAATGGAAAATTGTAAAATGTTCTTATCAATGGAATCAACTCCTCAAAATCATTGATACAAGAAAATAATTAAGTCATACTACTGTGAGGAGGTGAAAGTCTTCCACGAACTCTTTTATGTCTCTTTCATTAAACACTTTTCTCAACAAAAAAAAAATTAATCTCTGGAAATATAAAAGCTATCTGTATTTCCATTTCTGCATTTACTTGTATTCATTGTCTGTATCTAAGAGATAAGATGTGTATTTCACATCTTATCCAAGTGGAAGGATAGAAAAAAGACTAGGAGTACTTTAGTTTTCCTACTAAAGAGCAAAATTAGCACATTTTATTTTATATGGCTTAGGAGTTTTGACGTCAGTTTAACTGCATGCTAAGGTTTCTGCCTTTCCTCTCATTAGATGTCAAATGGGCTATGGCACCTATGAATGAAAATTAGGTATATGTAAGTTACAATTTTCACTTTGTGAAAGGCACTGGAATTTGCTACATTACTGTTTTCTACTTAATTTCATCATACTAATGGTGTTCTTAAAGTCACTCAATGAATATGCAGGCTGAAATATGTTTTCACCATGGCTTATCTTCCTTTTAGTGAGGACTAAATTTTATACACCGTGCCTGAGTCAAGGAATGATACACGCAGAGATGCAGTGTAGCAATGCAAGTCTTAACCTGAAAATAAGAATGGACTGGCAATTAACAAACCAGACAACAAATATTAAATTATTAGACAGTCTTTAATTTTCAGTAGAAAAAAATTGCTTTAGTCTGTCATTAAATTATTTGTAGGGCTATTAAATAAGTAATGTTTTATGACATGTTTAGTGCCAAAAAAGGTGACTCTGAAAAGTATCTCTATAAAACTTTGTGCTAAACCACTAATATACAATTTTGACTCTTCAAGCATAAAAACACTTCTCCAATTGTAAATTTTGATAGTGGATGACTTAGGAACAACATGAAGGAGTTGCTGTCTTAATATAGCTGAACAAATTTGGTGAAAAATCTTCAACCATCATTTGATAGAATTGGTTTTGACAATTCATGCAACCCTGTGCTAATCTTTCTACAGAAATGGTTGAAGGATTGAGTTTTAGTGGCAAGCAAATTTCCAGAGAAGCAGCAAATAATTGCAGAAGCTTTACCAGTCCTAGAAAATTCATTCTGGAAAAAAGAAAAAGTGATACAGCTCGCACTTTAGAAATAAATACCCAGTAATCTGGTATTTCAGATGCTTATAACAAATGGGTAGTGGTCATGCAAGCTGCAAAAATTCATATAAACCAAATAAAATAAGAAACAAAGCCTGGAAATAGATCATTTGAATGTTGCTCTATATATTCAAGGATATTTTGTTTTGCTTGTTTATTTCTTTGCTGGAAGGTCTACTACTTGCAGATAATAGGTTAAATTTGTTGAATAATTCCATTGTTGCAAATATTTCACATATCCCTAATCAATAATGCATTTTGCAATGGATTCACTTTGACAGACGTCACTAGTACTAGAAGTGATATCTTGTAATAATGTAGTACAATGTAAAACTTCACAAACTGTTGGCTGAATAAAGGTTTGTGCTGCAGTCATAGCTAGTATTTGACAAGGTTAACTCCAATTGACATTTATCACATATGAGAAAAAATATGATGCAGTTGATTCAACATGTCTCTTAAATTGCAGAATGAGAAGAAATGGCAAAAACTAATTTGAAAAATAATAGTCATGTATTAAAGCACATTAGTGCACTTTCATGGAAATCTAGTAGTGTTTTCAACTACAACTGCTCATATAAATACTTCAGATAACTGAAATATCCTGAGAAATATATGTATCTGAACACATTTTTTATTTGGTCTTGGAGTTGAGAAATATATCTTCTGAACAATATTATTTTGATGATATACTCTGATAATACATCTGAAGAGCCAGGTTGGCTTGATAATGTAGACACACTAGTTACAGTCCAGCTGGCTGTAAGAGTAATCCATTTTGCTGTTGTCCTTCCATAGTTGACAGATTATGTAAAGAGAATTATTTATAAAAATCAATTTAATTTGTACTTTCACTTTGAAACTATACCTCTATGCTACCAATGTATGTTAAGAGAGAAAGAGAGAAGGAAAGAGAGTTGTGTGTCTTGGTTTTAGTCTTGATGTCTTGAAGAGGTATTGGTTGATTGGTCAGTTGGTTGGTTGGTTTGATTAATCTCAGCCATGTGTATTCCTTTGTCCAAGATTTCTCTCCAGTCTTGTCCTTTAGTTATCTTCTGTTGGAATTCTGTAGTTGTCCCAAGTTTAGTCTATGCTAAGTTATAATACAATTTTAAAATGCATAAAATAATGTATAAGAAAATATACTATTAATGTTATGCTACATTAAAATACATATAACATTAGTGATGTGTTATAGAAAATTTTTTTGAGTTGTAAGAAACCATAATTAATGACAATTACTAGTAATTATTGCATACATAATAATTATCCTGGTGCTGCAGAACAGTGAACTCAGGCTAGTTTCTTACTAGTATGTTACAACTTGTCTGCATTGACAAGAATATAGATATTTTGCATTTTACTACTTTTAAAATTAGAAAAAAGCAGAAATTGAAATGAATGATGGATGACTGTCCAGTGAACTTACCATTCTACCAAACAACAGTCCACCTCTCCATATATTTTTTAAAGGTAATTATAAAAATCTGAGTAACTTATTAATAATATGTCAATACAAGGATTTATGGAGATATGTATACATGTGCACATCAATCATGTCAATAACTATGAAATGCAGTGGTTTAAACATAATTGCAAAGAAAGCAGTAAAAAAAATCTACCAGTTTTTTCCAGATATATTTTTTACCATTCTTGGTTCTTTGCAACACCTTACAGGAAAGATGGGTGGGTCAGATGGAGTAAGCTAAATGAAGAAAATTAATAAACTGAATAAATGTGCACTTGACTCCTTTAGTGTCTTGGTGTTCTTACATTGTAACATTCTGTCTCGAGAACAGATAGTTGAGAAAGGATGGGCAGAGTGACTCTGTGGTAAGATTTGCATCCTGTTCTTTCCAAAGATCGCATTAACTCAGCAGACTACTTTCATTATTCTGAAGTTGGGTAATCTGAAACTTAATTTAAGTATTTCCAAATAAAGAAGAGCTAAAAAAAAATAAATTCAGACCTCCCAGCAAATAAAATGGATTTATATAATAAACATACTGTAAGATGTACTTTGTGTACCAGGTCTTCTGATTATCTCTCTTGAATGTTCCCTATGAGTTGTTTATCTAAGTTGCATTTTATTTTAATTTTTTTATTTTTATAACATCATGGCAAACATAGCTAAGTAGAAATGTCAAAAATTCAATCTCTCTTTAAAAGAATGAATAATAAGTGACACATAACTGTGGAAAGGGGGAAGCATGATTTTATAGATGAAGTTGAAAGGAAAGAGAAACACTTACTTGCCAGGTAAGCTGCTGAGGTTTTGAAGAGTCTTAGGAAGACTATGGATTTTTAATATCTGTGCTCAGCCTCAAGGGCTCTATTGCTAAGAATAGCTCCCCTGTGAAATGGGAAGAGCTTCTGGGAAAAGAACAATCTACCTGGTGGCTTCCAATATCGAACAAAGTACAGATTTGTATTTCGGGGCATTATTTATACCTTTTGTAATCCCCTACCCCTCCTAAAAAAACTGTTTTTAATTTATAGATTATATTTACAAATGTCTGTAAGAAAAATTCACAGAAAGAAAGTGCAAAATCTAAACTAAGGTTTTATTTCTAGGGCTGTGTAGTTCTATTCTAGATCTAGGATATTTTTCAAAAGCTGTGCTTGTCAAGTAATATTAATCAGTTTAAATTATACTTCATTAATATGTAATTTGTTTGTTCATTATCATGGCTTACACTTCCACTTATAAATAACGATCCCGTATTGTTAACATAGATAATATCAGAGACACAATTTAAATTATTTAATTAGCAACATTGTACCTATAATTTCCACAGAATTATATATATTTTTATACTACAATTTTTTCTCATGCATTTATTTTCCCTTTGTGCTTGTTTTAAGATTATCCATCAAATATAATAGATATACATGTTAAACATTTAATGTCTATATCTGAGAAAATTAAATATGCATTTGGAAAGATGTGCTGTTTCAAGGAAGGTACTGATGTTTACTCCAGTACCTTCACATCCAGAACTAATTACTATAGTCTGTGAATGCTCCTAGTATGACAATATCTCCAGGTTATTCATGTGAGGGGAATAAACTGAAAGCACTCCAATAATTAACACCAAATTAAATGGCTTTTTCAGGTTAAGACTCCTGAAACCTAAGAAATAAAAAATTAATCATATCTTCAGTATTTTGGAGGCAAAAGGCAAGCATATGTGTAGTATATACTTTAACAGTAATTAAGGACTCAACAACCACTGTTCTCTTGAGAATTCAAGTTTATCTGCACTGCATTTCATGTGGCAGTCAGATAGGATGTCTGTCAATGTCTCATAGACTGTTAATTCTGTCAAAGACAAGTCACTTTTCCTGGTTACATATAACAATCATTCAAGAATGAACTGTGATTGAGAAACCTGCAGATCCACTGGATGTGTAGGACTGTAATTCTTTCTCAACTTCAAAACTCATGAAAATTGCCTGACAACTGCTGGCACTGGAGGAAGAGCACAGTCCAGAATCATTATACCCTGCTGCACACTGACCTGCAGGACAGAAGAGGTGGGAAGCTGGAAAGCAGGAACATCATGCTCTTGTTGCATAGATCCCAGCTGCTGGAAATCAGGCATATGACAATGCTTTGTAATTATCTGTATTTCTTTTGCACCTAAAGACTTCAGCTGGAATCAGTGTAATATCTTACTGTGTAAAAGTTGGAAGTTTTTCATAAAAACTTTAGAATCTGGGAGGATAAGTCAGAAAGAAAAAGAGAATTATTTTCAAGACGAGAGAGAAAAGACAAAATTGATATGAATTATGCCAGTCTCAGATTTAAAGAAATATTTTTAGAGACTTAAAAAATAATTGATTTTTTGCAATGAAAGACATGGAAAGATATGCAGGCAAAAAGATCTAAATGGAGAGAACAAAAGAAGAGTAAAGAGGTATTGAAACAGGATACAAAAGAAGTGAAGAGAGAAGACAAAAGGAAGCAAAAGGCAGAAAAAAGGCTAAAAGAGTTCATTCCCAGATCTTTAGAAAGCAATGAAATTTGATAGGACATACTTTTTGCCTGGTCTTTAATAAAGTTGCAAGTCTTCATCACTGAATGTACTAAATGTATTTATACATATCTAAAACAAGTTTAAGGTTCTATGTGATTTATCTTTTCTGATGATGTTACTGTCTAACTTGGTCCAATGTATTAATCTAACTCAGTGATGATAATGGGAAAAAATAATCATGGAATCATAAAATTGCCTTGGAACTTGTGTTTTCCTGGTTTTACACCATGATCTACTGGATATACAAAATCAGAGCTAACTAACAAATGAACAGAGAAAACTATGTTCTTGATTCTATGTAATTTGATTACACATCAAAAAAATATGTATTACAGTAAATTGCAATAAAAGGCAACAAACAATTTTGCAAAATTCCTCATATTTTCTGGGTTGGAAGAGACCTTTCAGATAATGAAGTCCAACCATCAACCTAACTCTGAGAAATAACCTTCACTAATCTAAACTATATCCCTAAGCACCAAGTCTACCTGTGAGGACCACACTGTTTCTGATATAGACCAGGATGCTGTTTGCCTTCTTGGCCGCCTGTGCACACTCTGCTGGCTCGTATGCACCCCCAGGTTCTCTCCTCCCAGGCATCTCTCCAGCCACTTTTTCTCAGACCTGTAACACTGCATGAAGCTGTTAACTCCTGGATTTTTTCCAAGAGTTAACAGATTGGCTTTTCCTCTGATCCACCATTAATATTTAGCACTGTGGTTACACTGGTGCTGTGGCTGTGCACACATTCCTGAAACTTCATCACCATTGTTACTATCCAATGGTTTTCTAACCATTCACATAGAAAACATTGGGGCCAAGTTGCCAGCCTAACATTCTTTGTACACCACAGTGTCTGCACATTGGGTAGCATTTAATAGTTTATATTGGTCTTAGATATTTTAGTATTTTTATACTGTTATAAGGAAGAGATAGGGGTCATACAGGAGGTAATTAAAGAGGAATCCTGGAATTTGGATTTTGAATGGTTCCACAAGATTCAGTCTCTCAAGGAAGTTTAGGTCAGCATCATGGCAATTTGCAAATAGGAATAAATTCCCTTTTAGGATTGAGAGTGTTTTTATTCAGGATTAAATTTTTCAGGGAATACATAGATGGATGGAGTTGTCATTTAACTGGTACACTATGATCTCTACAACACCACAGGAACTAACCCTAGGAAAAATTACTAACAGGCAGTAGCTTATTTAGGAGGTGATTTTCTGTGCTCTCCACATTCATGGTTTCCTCCTGTAATAGCAGAGTTTAATTTCCTTTGCTGCAAAACAGAGAGATTATCAGAAGACTGGATTTTCAGCTGTACAATCCCCAGCAAGAGGAAGAAAGTACTGATCCACTCTAAGAAATATGTTTCTCATTTCCAGAGTTCAATTTTGCATGCAGAATGAGAATGAATGCATTCAGTATTATCTAGTAGAGAACTGACTTTGTTCCAATTCAGGACAGAGTTATAATATACAGAGTTATAATGTAATATGGCAAATGCCTTTTTTGTCTCTGATCTTTACTGCTCTAGATTCTTAATCCTGATAAACACATCTGCCCTATCAAAGTACTGCATGTGAAATTAGTAAGATTGCCCTCTTCTATCAACATAGTTATTGTTTTCTGACCATGGTTTGGGGAATGTTCTTTAAAAAGGATTTCTTATTATATATTTCTATTCATGGTAATAAAGAATTTCTGTCTTTCATAGATATGTTATATATTGTGATACTAGATTTTTTTTTTCCAAAATGAATCAATCCTACTGTAGAATCCAAGTAAGCATTTTCAAAGGGAAACATATAATTTTTTCTCTAAGAATTCTCATATTTCTCTTATTGTTCTTCTTTATAAAGTTAAATACAAGAATATTTTCCAAATAATACTTGTTTTTTTAAGTACTGTAGACTGTTCAGTGGAAAGATTCTTATTCTAGAGAGATTAAGCATATTTGAGCTATTCTAGCATACTATGAAAAATTATATGACTAACAAAATGCAACTGAGTATGTTGATGTTTATATATATCTTTAGAAAATTATATATATTTAATGTATTTTACACATATTTTATATAATTTTTGAATAAAAAAGGAATATGCAAACACTATAAAGACTTGTTATGAATATACTTATTTTTATATATTTTAATACTTTAAACACATAATTTATAAAATTGCTGTCTCCTCTAAATAATTACATTAAGCTAAAGCACATAAAGCAAACTTTTAAATGACACGATCTTAGTGAAGGTCCAATTTCAGTTCATCCTATTTTATTGGATAAGTTTCTACAACTGAATGATTTCTTCTCACCCTTTCCCTCACACTACCCTACTGTATGTTCCTGAATGAGTCACTGTTTTTTATATCCTATTGATCTAGCAGCGGTGTAGAGGTATGATCTCATTCCTGATGACAGTAAAAGATGAGTCCTTTTAGTGATGAGTATTACATGTATATTTTCTGTACATTGTCCTGGATGTCACAAGTCACTCAAGCACCTGAATCTTTTTATGGGAGATGTAAAGTCACAGGTATCATACAGGTGGATTAGCATAAGGTATATTATATTTGGTTCATTTTTTAATGAAACTGATAACACCTAGTGACATCTCCTCTAGAGACTGTATTACTATACAGAATTACACTACAGATGCATGTTAGGATTTCCTGCAATTTCTTAAGGTTAGTTCTGGTTCAGTTCCCTATCTCATTTCTACATTTTTTTGTTAACAACAATCTAAGATGCTGAAAGCACAAATTCTTTTTGTTTTCTTATTCTTTCTGTTCTTTATCTTTATTACAACTCAAGTTAGAATCTCAGACTATGGCATCAATCATAACACAACAACGAAGAATGATGTCACAAAGGAAGGATTGTTATTTCAGGTAAGCAGCTAGAGCATATTAATTTTTCAGAAACAAAGATGTCAGATTTTCTTCTAACTGTTCTTTGTAATACAGAATAATGGAAATGAAATGCAGTCAATATATAGTGTTACTACAAGTAGGTATTTTCCTGAAAGAAAAAACAGTACTACAAGAATGCAGTGGTCTAAAGGTGACTCAAACAGAAACAGAAAAATGAAGGGTGAAACTGCATCTCAATGTCATGTAAAAACAAAGAAGCCTCAGAGTTCTCTTTCTTTGCCTGTTTACACTTTGATTCTTTTATTACTTTGTTTTCCTTCTTTCTACCTTATTTATTTTTTCTTTTTTGTTTTTAAACAATACATGGCTCATATGACAAGGTAACTGAAAAAGTAACTGAGTCACGACATTAAGAATTTATGAGAAAGTGAAGAACAAAAAATTTAAAGGGTTTTGGTAGTATATTGAGATTGGGTTTTAGTTTCAGTTAATTTAATAATTAGAACACACAATAGTGACTATGCACCTGAGACTTACAAGAATACCAGCTAAATCATCAAATTGAAATATAGCATTATCCATTTGTAGCAGAAGAAATGATAAATAAAAACACTTGCTTAAAAAGAAAGACAGACTAAGGTTTTTCAAGTATCCTTTGTGTATCAATAGAAATGGAACGTGTTAGACATCATGGAATGTGTTAGACATCAACTTTGAATTCAAACATACATTTCTGCCTGCCTTAGCATAGCTAAAATTATAAATGTTATGCTTCAAATGCTTTATAAGATGTTTAGAAAAATCAGTAGTTGGATGCATGCTTATATGTTGTAAGAAATAATATAACTATAGATTTTTATTTCCTAAAATTAAAATATACCCTCCAATAAAACCACTGAAAACTCCTTTTCTCTGAAAATAAATCTTAATTTTTATCTTTCTAGTTAGAGATCTAAATGCCAGCTTTATGAAAGTGAAAGTGAAATCCTGTATCCTCAGTCCCCTTGGGGCAATTATTTACTGACTTATTTCTTTGAATTTCTCAGAGGTATTTACTCATGTTCCTTTTACAAGGAGGATTGTTATAAAACTAGCTTAGAATTAATAACCATTTACTGAAAAAAAAACCTATTCTGGAAGAAAAAGTAGTATCATAATAGAACTTGTTTTAAAACGCATGCAATTAATTTAATATTAAATATTAATCATAGGCAAATTTTAATTTCCCTTCTGTACAATGTTGGGAAGGACTCAGAATATTTGCTTACAGGAAAGATTTTATATACCAGTTTTATCTCATATTGGAATGTAACCATGGGTTTGGATCTGATTCCAGGAGAGAATTTTTCACAGCAGTACTCAATCTGCCCTCATGCTAGAGAGTTTATCAACAAGTTTATCAAGTTTATCAGTCAGTTTATCAGTGAGTTTATCAATTTTGCCATTGTTCTCAGACAGTTTCTCAGACAGTTTATCAGTCATTTTCTCCGTCATTTTTTCCACAGCTGCTATACTGACATTATTAGAGACACTGTCTTCATACTTTCGCATTTTGTGAACTACATCATTTACTGTAGAGATATCCTCATAATCTCCGGCCCAAACCAGTATTGATAAACTATGGGCATACATTTGGGGTGCACTCTGCAGAACCTTCCTTAACATTGGTAGTCTACATTGCACCTCATCAGGGTCTACTGTTATCTTCCAGTCACCATATAGCACCTCTTTCACAGCCATCTCTCTCAGAAGTCTAATACCTTTCTCCATGGTATTCCACTTAGTCGGGCGACACTCAATATCATCCTTAAAGGGATACCTGCCCTTTACGGCTGATAGAAGCCGCCTCCAGAGACTCTGAGTGCCGGACTTTTTCCCAAAAGCTTTATCTATACCACCTTCTTTTGACAGGTTTCCCAGCTGCTTAGCCTCTGCTCCGTCTAATTGTATGCTGTCAGCTCCACTATCCCAGCACCGGAGCAACCAGGAGACCAACCTTTCAC